>CABFPE010000170.1:309633-319791 GCA_900660155.1 Hofstenia miamia | reverse complement strand
ATATATATATATATATTCGCTGCAGGTGACAATTTTTAACCAAGCGAGAATATGGAATTTTGTGGCGTTCCTGAGACGGCTAGGAATTTTTCAAGGTGGCTATTCTTCACACTCATTTGTTCAAGACTTTACAGCTAAGTGCAAAAATTTAATAAAACCAACACAATTTAATACAAGAAAGAACACTCTACAATTTTCGAGGGTCTTTTTCTCTGCATGCCTTCAAAAATTGAACCAACAATTCTTAGAAAAGTTTATCATCATATCATCTTTAATAGAAGAACAAACATAATCGCCTGTTTTGTGAAAACAATCTGACTTTATGTTTGTCCCCTTCTTGCCAATCCTAGTATTACAATCAGCTGCATGTCTACAAAATTTAAATTTATGTTATTACTGTTTGCAAAATTTAGAAAAATTATTTTGCTTTGTCACAGCCTAAAATGCAAAAGTGTAGGGGTCCTTTTCATATTTACCACTGGCCATTTTAGTCACAACTACTTCTTAGAAAATGCCTTGATAAATGGTATAGTAATATTTAGAAAAAAATGCATTCAACACAACACGCTTTTTGTCTGCTCCACCAATCCTTAATCCTTCTTTCATTTTTAACCTTGAATTGTTTTATTAGTTTTTGTTGCTCGTTCCTCTGGCTTTTTAATTTTGCTGAATTATTATTGTAGGGGACTACTCTTTTGTCATCATAAATGTTTGGTTATTCACAAAGTAATGCACAGTTATTAACAATGCATTTGCCAAAAATAAGTGGAAAATTGTTAGTACATTGCGAAACGTAAAATACTCGCCAATATTCATCCATATTTATGATTTACAAGAGCGGTTCCAAAATGCATGAAAATGTTGTATTTACATACTCTGGGTCATTTTAGTCTACTCGATCTGCACATTTATCAAAATTTGTTACTCTTGTGAATAAATGTAGATATCGCATTCATTTGCTGTCATAGTGAACTGATTTGTGTGAATCAAGTGTATTCGAATTAATGAAACCAAATTCTTTTAAGTATGTGTTCTCAGTGGTTGCATTCAGATTTCACGTCAGCACGGTATTATGAAAGATATCGTCCAAAGCAATTGCTGCTCTTGTGTTAATAGTATTAAGATATTATGTTACTGAAGTATTTTTCTTTATACGTGTGATTGATAAGCATTCTAGAATGAAATTTCACCCTATTCATTCCACGTAGTCTCAACTTATATCTCGTAGCTGAACAAGGATTTTAACATCCATACGCTATTTGTTTTCGCTTTACATGATCCCTTTATATGAAATCTAATTGATTTTGCGTTGCTTTTAATCTCCTTTGTTTTAACGTAAATAGTCGGTAATTGCCGTTAGATAAAAAAGCGGCAATAATTAAATTTTCAAGCATGTTTGATTTTTTTTACCAATAATTTTGATTTCACTGAGCGTGTGACAAGGAACTAAATTATTGCTGTTAGTATTTATTTTTTCAACCGTTGGAAATGCAAAAGAATGAAAAACTATCCACTTTCACTGATCTCGAGGCGGTAGCTTAACCTCGTCAAGATCCACCATTGAAATCTTTAAGATAGGAGGTTAATTTTTAACCTTTGCAATAATTTCTTGATTGGGGGAAAATACATTGCTAAGCAATTTTTTATTTTGAAAAAATATGTAAAAAGTTATGAATGTGTGTCGAAGGAGTACATGGACCTCGAAATGTATTTTTTGGAAAATGTTCCATTACCCATTTTTTCATACAATACTGCATTATTTAAAGAAAAAACCTCTGTAAAGTGAATTTGAACGTCTTATTTGATATCGTTTGCCTAATTTTAATAATTGTATGGATCATAAATCAATATTAACCCTTTTCCTACCAATATATCTTAAGTGGGATATGGTATTCAGAAGAACTAAAAATCAAAGAGTTTCGTTTTATACAAGTTTAAACGATTGATATGCTCTAAGTAGTTCTTCTTTGAAGCCTAGAAATTCATTACTGTTTCAAAGTGTAATTGTTTACAAAGCATAGATAAACATAAAAGTGCAAAATATTGTCATGGCATTGTGAGTAATTTCAAGAGGAGATTGGAGTATTTTGCAGAGGTTGGAATTTTTATTGTGCAAGTGTATTTTGTACCTGAGAACCGAAGATGTGTATATACGTGAGTTTATTGCTAAACTTTTTACATTGTGGTTGTTTATTCAAGTTTAATTTTTGATGTTCCATTTATAAAACATTGGAGGGTTTTCACTCAATGTTATTTTTATATGCTGAATATTCTACAGTAGTATTGCAAACAATAAGCTTACTGTTTGGTTAGTTGTAGAATCTATGGTTACTCTTTCATTATCAGTACAAAGTAAAAACTTTATTACTCTTACTGTATTGGAAGCTAAAGGTAAAGGGCAGTCCACTAGGTCCCTCTAAGTGTAATAGTCTGAGGAAAATATTGTTGACTTGCCCATAGGTTGCAAAACTTTCAATAAATGTGATCAAGCCCTCATAACGCAGATGAATTTGCAGCTGGCAGAGCGTTCTGTATGACTTCTAGTATAAATGAATCATCTTTGCACAACACTGACTTTATGAAGAAGATGTCTCATTTAGAATTTCGTTGATATATTTGACGTGCCTGCTGAAATTGGAAAAGCCTTGTGAAAAACCATCTTCAAACATTAGAGGCTCAGTCTTAGAAGATGTCTGTTTTGATGGTGGCAACCACTTTTCTGTCTTACTTCACAAGGACGATGTAAAGTGTGCAAAACAAATACAAAAAGTCGTTGTACAAAATTTGATGTCTGATTTCTCACAGAAAGAGGCAAAACGTGCTTCAAACAGTTTCACCAGCAATGATGTGTTTAGCATTATAAATGACAATGTGAAAAAACTTGTATTGATTTTGTTTTCATTTGGCAATAAAATATAAACATATATTTAAAAGCCTCCAATGTTCTACAAATGGAACATGACATAATTTTGACAATAGATGCTTTATACAAGGTGTATGTCAGTCAAATGTGATTAAGTTGCTTATTTACAAGTTATGTTTGGCCCATTGGTGTTTCGAGGCAATTTATGCACACAATGCATATATTGCAGAAACTTACAATTTACTGCTTTGTAAATTTAATTTGATTATTTAAAATCATGGAAAAACTAAAATATTTTTTTCAAAAAGTGGAAATAGTGAACAACATATATTTGATGCAAAAATTTATGAGATGTATGCCAAATGTAGCTTTCATCAATAGTAGGGTTTGATAATTTACAATGACGACTGCATACACAATTTGACAATAGACATTTAAATATATTAAATATAGTACACCCTTTCAATGCTATTGTGTTTGGGCATGGCACACTCAAAGTTTGTATGCTTTTACATAGCAGTAACAATTGAATAAATTAATACACAATTTTGTGGCTTATTATGAATTTATTAAATCAGTTGTCAGCAAATTTTCAAGGTGTACGCTTTTGAGTATATGCCCATTGACAAGTTTAAGGGAATTTAAAGGAAATTAATTGGTTTTGAATATATATATATATATATATATATGTATATGTCTCCCTCTAAATGTTTTTTAAAAACCTCACCATGCCCACGTTTCCAAACATTAATTTTTTGAAATTTTACAGAATGTCTCTTCAATTTACCTACCCCATGATAAATATATTTAAGTTCCAGTGAATACTGCGGGCGCAATTGCCAAAAATTGGTTTTTGGGGAAAAAGTGCGATTCCCGCTAAATGCCTTAGAAATGTGTGAGCATTTCCCGCCAAATTTTTTGCATTTTCCATAGCAAAAAGCGGGAAATATATATATATATATATATATATATATATATATGTATATAATTATGATATCTAAACTAAAAGGTATTTTTAATTTATTCAATATTTGTTTTTACTTCATCAAAATGACAACGTTTGCGGAAATATTTTTATTTAGAAGATGGTAGTTCTAGTGTTATAATTTTAGGACTGCGAATCTAATTCAAATTCGGTTCCATCCTCGAATGACGTGTGTGGATCGTTATATGATGAGGAAGGGGAACTGGTGTGTTTGAAACCCTTTCCCAGTACTCCACTCTACTTTTGGAACGACGAATCAAACATTCTTTATCAAAAAGCTTATTTTGCAGCTCAACCGGGAAAATGGGTGCATGGTGATTGGTGCTTTCGGAATTCGCATACTGGTGGTTGGATAATGCTTGGAAGAAGTGACTCCGTCCTCAATCCCTATGGTGTGCGCTTTGGCTCTGGTGAGATATATTCAGTTTTAGAAACATGTCCTCTGGTTGACGATTCTATTTGCTGTGCTCAAAGAAACAGCAAAACTTTAGAAGAACGAGTTATTCTATTTGTTAAACCAACTAGCGAAAAGGTATGCATTTTGGAACACATTTATATGACAGCATATTTGAATTTTTTAGAATTTCGTATTTTATCAAGTAGAAAGGTAATCTTGTATTTGTTAAAAAACTATTTTCAATTGGACTTCTGTTCAAGATTGCTGTACACTTCAATCTCTTTAATAGTCTTTTGTAGTCTCTTGATTTATCAACATAGTAGTCCATTTAAGTGAAATCTACCCAAAACTAATTTCTGCTGAGATCATTGATTTTTCACTATATAATTTCTCAGAAAACAAATATGAAACGAACAAAATAATTACATTGTTGCAGTAACATTACTATACTTGGCAGTGACTTATATAACAGCGTTTGCGCATATCTGTTATACTTATAGTTACTTTTAAAGCAAACTTGTTTTGATTAGAAACGGCTGGTTTTTTCGCAGTGTAATGCCATGGGATATGGGAATGTGGTTAGCCATCGATACTTTCATCCACTCCTCACCGGCATCAAGAAGAGAATGAAACGAAATTTTTCGTTATTCTTTAAAGGAAAGAAATGCTTATAAACAGCGAAACTTTCCAGCACAACAACATCAATGATAGTCATTAAAAGCTTCCAGATCGTCTTGTCAATTTGTAGAACACGTCGCCACCGCCATTCTTGTGATCATAATCTAATATATCCGGGTCGTGAAGTAGACTTTCTGCTGAGATAATTTGGTTTAAATGACTATACGATATTGTCGTAGCGACTACCGTTCTTTGGAAAACACCGGAGATAACCAAATAAATGAAGAATGAGGAGTTCTCTGTTTATCTGTAAATTCTGGCAGTTATTTCTGGATCACCCTAACCCTGCATTGTGCCAAAGTAGTTAAGACTTTGTTGTTTCAGTTCTTCGCATAATTTCAGTGTTGAGAAAAGTAATCTGCAGGGACATTATAAAGTGGTTTTTTCTAGTTCCATTAAAACTCTTTGTCTCTGTCCAGTTTCACGTTTTTTCTTTACCGCTATAAATTTTACCAAAAGGATAAAACAACGCTTCCGCAAAGCCACCAGATTTGTATGCCATATCTTGCTAGCTTACTCGACATATGGTATTAACATTTGGTCCATTTTCGTTATTGGGTCAAGGAGCTGTTCAAAATTTTATGAAATGGTTTCCATGTACTTCTGATCGTTGTACGTTTATCATTAGCATGTTCTTGTTTATAAGTAAGCTACTCATCGCAGTAAATTTTGTGTTAAATGGTTTTGAACCCATTTCTGCTTGTTAAAGCATTACAAATGAGTTGCCCTCAAGATTCGTGAAACAGTTGATCTATAAAGAGGCGTATGTCATGCATCACTCCCATCATTAACAAAACATAAACATCAAAGCTGTTGACTATTACGCGTTTTCCTTGATGTTCGAGAATTTAAATATTGTGCTAAATGATGTCAGAAGACATGAAATGAAGAAATTTATCCATAGGAAATCACACATTTTTATCACGACATGGCGAGGTAAGATCGCTCTACTTTTACAATAGTGACAACACACGTGTGACTGAAGAAGTGGTGCCATTAAATCGTTCGATATTTCCATTCTTAGAAATGTGAAATAAACCTATTGAGGATTCGAGTGTATTGATGTCGCTACTACCCTCTCAGAAGATCCTATCTCATTGCTCTCTATGCTTTCAGAATTATTATGATTGGAAATTGTATAAAAGTCATTGTAATCGATCTCGCCATTTGAGCTCTCGTGGCCGTGCGCAACAATATATACAAATCTTTCTAGATGTTTTCCATGACTTGAGGGATACGGTTTAGACATTAAGGCCATGTCTAACATCAAACAGCTGAGTATAATAGAGTGAAATTCAGCCACTATTACCGCAAAACTTGTATCGGAAATACAATAAATCATAAAACTTCAAGTGTATAATAAACCATGAAAATTTTGCAATGTGTAGAAAGTGATTATATCATAAAAATGCATTGTAAAAGTATTTTATCTATAATCTCAGGTAATTCAAGACTTGTTCTCGATTAGAAAATTACATACGGAATGTTTTCTCCTTTCTGATAACAGATCTGTTAAATAGGACATCTAATGCGTTTATTTCTAAGGATTGAACTCAGTGAATCAAAAGGTCAAGACTCTTAATGTTTTGAATGAAATGTTCTCTTTGATAAAATATGGTATAATTTGATGTTATTATATGTTTTATACATTGAAGGCAAAAAGTGACTTGTATTTTAACTGAAAACAAAAAACTATGATGCTAAACTTATGGATATCAATATAATCGTAATCAATAGGAATACGACCCTTAAATCTATTTTAATTCAATTCATTATGCTTTGACAAACTTTGTTGTAGTAGACTATCTAATGTTAAGATTTTCATTGTAAGTTGTATATTATTCAGTTAGAGTAATAAATAGAGGGCATGAAGTATTGATTTTGAGAACGTCTTAATTAAACTTGTTTACTGTTACAGATAGTGATAATTTAGCTAAAACCTGTAAATTTAATGTCTAGAATCTTTCTTCTGAGGATATCAAGGAGATTAAGTCGTATATTCGCCGATTGACTAGCCCTCGCCATGTGCCAGCAGTTGTGCTCGGTGTTACTGAAATTCCTTACACTGTCAGTGGAAAAAAAGTCGAAGTCGTAGTTCGGAAAATTATTAATAATCAACCGGTGACAAATACCAATGCGATTAGTAACCCATCTTGTCTAAATCAGTATCGTGATCGAGAAGAACTCAAAGAATGGTAACCAATTCTTTTCAATTTTGTTAAATTGCGTTGATTAGTGTTTAATTGAGGCCAACTACCTTATTTAAGTATACTAACTCATACCTGAAGATGAGAAATCGGACATGATTTAGGCGGGGCTCTGCAAGTCAAGATGCTTCACATTATAGTCGAGTCGAAAATTGATTTTCGATTTTTATTACAAAGTGAATAATTTTAATTAACTGTTATTCAATTATTTTAAGCTGCCAAATAACATATTAGATTTTGCAATCAATTCCAATTCTTTATGGTTTTTGTTTTATTCCAGAAAAAATATTTGGACACTCGTCTTAAAAATTAAGGCAGAAGTATTTCGAATCAATATATATTTTATGCTCGACCCTATTTGAAATTCAAGTAATCGCAGTTGCTTAAATTTAGGCTTTCTTGCTTTATGCTTGTAATACATTAATTTAATATATTAGTATCCTAAAGTATTGTGCAATATTTCATGTTCTTTCAAATGTTCATAATTTAAATACAAACCCATTTGTTATGATTAAATCGATTTTTGTTCACTTGATTATATTTGAAAGATTCTATAAATTGTAATAGAAATGTGCTGGTTAGTGGAGATTCAGTCGTTCTTAAATGTATCAAATTCCACTTATATACCTATTTAGTTTTGAGTCGCTTAGGGGTGTGCAGCTTTCTAAATTCGATTAATTAAAGATGTTGAAATTCTTCTAAAAATTTATTTATATCTATATGTTTGTATGCAATTTATTTCGTAGGTCACTATGGAGGAATAAATTTATTATTGGACGCTGAATTTACC
Organism: Hofstenia miamia; assembly: GCA_900660155.1. NCBI lineage: Eukaryota > Metazoa > Xenacoelomorpha > Acoela > Hofsteniidae > Hofstenia > Hofstenia miamia. The sequence continues at coordinate 311,871 of CABFPE010000170.1, read as the reverse complement.
CAATCTATTTTTAACGGCTTCTTGCATGTATACAAAAGTGCAGTAGTTTTTTAGATACATATAAATTCCAATTTATGACAGCAATCAGCTGATATATTCACATTATCAAATATGAAAAAAGTGAGCAATCAAATTGATATTAGAGGGTCAGTGCTTCTCCGATGGCGTCCAATAAACTCCATGGGAATTGATGAAATACTTATAAAAGCTTTACTTTGCCAATCATTCAAATTATAAATATTTAGTTTAAAACTTAGAGGAAGGCCTCAAAACTTTTCTACAAAATTTTTGTAACCGATTTATTCCAAATTATCACGTTTTTATAGTAAATGAGTTACGTTTCAAGATATCTGGCGGTCAAATTTTTAAGAACATATTAGAACATATTTCACTTAAATCAATTGCCTCTTGATAAGCGATTAGGTGGTTACTTCTTAAATAGCTTTGTTTTACAATTTTTTATAAAATAATTGTATTTTCTTTTAGGTCATAATCTTGAATTCTCATAATTTATTCATAATTTTGTAATGTCTGATTTGTATTAAACATTTTGTTCATATCTTTTTTCTTGAATTTAGGGGTGGAGGTTGGTCTTGCTGAAGAAAAGCAGGCAAAATTTTTTGAAATTATTTTATTTTATTTGTACAATGACAGCTGATGTTGGACAATTTTCATTATTCAATTCAAATAGTGAAGTTGACATTTACTAGCGCAGAAAACATATTTAAGACCGCAATATACTATGTTACTTTCACGATTTTTTTCATATCATCCATGCACTTTTTTCTTTCAATGTTGCTTGCGATTTGCTTTGGTCGCCTATGTTTATCTCCTAGTTCAGGCTGGTCTCATAAAATTTCCAACTTCCTGCACTGCTTATAATAGCGTTGTTTGTTTTAAGTACTAAGCAATGACATTAATTGCCTCTATGCAAGACTGTTTTATTAACCAGTCGATAAATTTTCTAGTTAATAAAAAGTTTGTAAATATGAACAATTTGTTGTTTTTGTATTATTTTATATTCTGGAAAATATAATGTAATTTCTGTTATTTTATGCCAGTAGCTTGTAGGTACCAACGCTGTTCAGAGAAATCAACGCATGACTAATGTCTTCCAAATTATATTTTAAAAATTTTTTAAATGTTTTAATGAAACTAATAAAAGCTTGTTTTACAGAATATAGGTTTAAACTAGAGAATCAATACAGAAATTTGAATTCTCTGAGTAATACTGAAGCAACATAGTTTTCACAAGGTTTGCAATGGCTAGAGGCAAGTATGTGGATGGAGATGGTTTGAGGACGAGCAGTGGGGATAAGATTGAGGAAGTCAAGGAGGGGTACAAGTACTTAGGAGTAATAGAGAAGGATAGAACAGATCATGAGGAAATGAAGATGAGGTTAAGAAAAGAATACAAGAGGAGAGTAAGGAAGGTACTACAGAAGTCAGCATTGAATGGGCAGAACAGTATAAAAGCAATTAATACATGGGCGATACCAGTGTTGAGATATTCGCAGGAAGTTAGATGGAACAAGAATGAACTGAGGGAATTAGACAGGGAGACAAGGAAAATACTAGCTGAGGAGAGAGCATTCAACTTAAATGTAAATGTAGATGGGCTGTACTTGGCAAGGAATAAGAAAGGATTGGTATCGTGGTTACAAAACTGAATGACTTAGCTCACAGGGTAAAAAGCACTCTAAAGCCTTGGTTGGCAACTTCCTAGGACAATGTGAGTCCAAAATCAAACACAAAATCAAACACTGATGAGAAGTCATGAAAGGACAAAGGCCCTCAGTCCCCGGCAATGGTTAAAGGGTGCTAAGAAACTCGGAAAACAGGCGGACTCCACCATCGGGAGTGTAGACTCGAGAAGTGGCAGTATAGGATCCACACAGACTAATGGACAACGACCTATCACAGAAAAGTTAAAGGAGACAGGAAGGAAGGGTATAAGATGGAGAAGAATGGTAGAGCAGTGAATCACCTGTGGTACATGAACGACCTGAAGATGTATGCTAGTTCAAGGAAGATGTTGCAGAAGCAAGTGGAGACATTGGAGAAGGCAAGCAGAGATTCAAGGTTGGAGTTTGGATTAGGAAAGTGTGCAGCAGTGACAATGACTAGAGGCAAGTGTGTGGATGGGGAGCGTTTGAGGACGAGCAGTGGGGATAAGATTGAGGAAGTCAAAGAGGGGTACAAGTACTTAGGTGTGATAGAGAAAGATAGAACAGATCA
>CABFPE010000170.1:251652-273042 GCA_900660155.1 Hofstenia miamia | reverse complement strand
CCAGCATTAATAAAAATTCTAAAAACTAGCTTAGAAAATGAATCTTGGAATAGTGTTTTTCTATCCGAAGATGTAAACTTTATGTTCAATTCATTTATACATTAACTTACCACTTATGTAAACTTATATTGTCCAACTAAGAACATTTTGTCTAAACACGATAGTTCTATTCATCAAATCACGCGCTCTTCCTGGTTAACTCCCAATCTAAAAAAACTTGTCAAATGCAAAAATCAGGCTTACAAAACCTACTTACAAAATAAAACTGTTGACAACTACAGGCTATATAAGATTGCAAGGAATAAATCAAATATTGAACTAAGAGCAGCACAAAACCGCTACATGAAATCACTATTTAGTAGAATAAATGACCTTAAACGAAAATGGGACTTTATCAACAACGCACTGAATAGGAATAAAGGTAGTGTTCAACAATTGCATCTTATTGAAAATACTAATGGAGCAATATTAACCAAACCCAAAGATATTGCTAATGAATTCAATGATCAATTCATTAACCTAGGCAAATATCTTGGACCTTCGCTGCCATTTATACCTGAAAAATCTAGATACAAAGTTCCCCAAAAATTCTTTTTCATTCAGATTTGTGACCCGATATGAAGTTCTTAAAGCTATAGCTAAGCTAAAGGCCAATAAATCAAGTGGACCTTCCGAAATATCGGCATGGTGTATTAAAGAGTGTGCAAAATTCATCGTTAGTCCGTTATGTCATATCATCAATCACTGCATAAAAATAAGTACTTTTCCATCAATATTAAAATTAGCTAATGTTACTCCCATATATAAAAAAGATAACCCTTTAAGATGTTGCAATTACCGGCCTATATCAATTATCTCCCCTTTTGCAAAAATTTTCGAAAAACTAATATTTGACCAAATTAACACTTATCTCTATAACAACTCGATTCTTTCGAATACTCAATTCGGGTTTCGCAAAGGTCACTCCTCCTCTGATGCCTTACTTTACGCTACTGAAAATTGGAGATCTTATCTTGATAATAATCTTTTTGTCACAATTGCTTCTGTCGACTTGTCCAAAGCATTTGACTCCATTGATCATCAGATTCTTCTTAGAAAACTAGAATACATTGGTTTCGATTCTAATAGTATAAATTTAATAAGATGCTACTTAAGTGATCGTGATCAAAGAGTCAAAGTAAATGGTATATTTTCTAACTGGGGTAAAACTTACAAAGGTGTTCCTCAAGGTACGATTTTAGGACCTCTGTTTTTTTCGTTGTATGTTAGTGATTTAAATTGCAGTTTAAGCAATGATTGCGGAATAGTACAGTATGCTGACGATACATGTATATACACATATGATTATCAAATAGAAACGTCGATTAGTAAATTAGAAAAAAATCTATCTCAATTGCTAAGATACTTCAATATTCTTAATTTAACTGTAAATCCCACTAAAACAGAATTCTGTGTTATGTCTCCATTTAATAAAGATCATCGATCACATATTTTAAATTTTTCGGGGTCAAAAATTGCTCAAGTTGAAACTTTCAAATATCTTGGAGTAACAATTGACAATAAATTAAACTATTCAAATCACATACGCATAGTGTTACGCAAAATGGCAATGGGAATTAAAACTATTGCGCATGTAGGCAATTTTATAAATGCAAAAATGAAATTAATGTTAGTTAACTCTCTAGTATTAAGTCATTACAGATACTGCAATATCTTATTTAATAACATAAACCACTCATTAATAAATAAAATTGATTCACAAATCAAATGGGCAGCTAATATTTATGACGAAAATTATTCTACTAAGAATGGAAAACGTTTATATTGTATTAATGATGCTTCATATTTCATAAGATACTTTTCATTAATAAAATTTTGGGATATCTCAAACCAGCGCTCACCTTATAGTAAACTGCAATTTCCCCTATATGCGTGTTCAACTTATCATTCGAGGACATCCAAATTCAGTAAAGTGAAGTTCAAGAAGCATTTTCTTAAAAATTCATTTTTAAACTCAGCAGTTGATCTATGGAATAACTTACCAATTGAAATAAAGCGAATCAAAAAGCGAATTAAATTTAAAAATCAAATCAATTATAAAAATCAAATTAACTACCTCTTTAAACAATATATCCCTAAAATAGGTTCTACATCATGGAAAGGATTCGAGTTCTTTAAAAGATATCACTAATTAGCAATAAACTGGGTAAACTGATATTTCCGAATCCATGTTTTTTTATTATGTTTTTATAGTTTTTGTGTATTTTATGTTGTTATTGACGCATTAAGTGTAGTATTAGCAGCTTTTGTTGAGGTGTATAATTATGCCAATGTACTACACTTAATAAGAAATTCTATTCTATTCTATTCTATCACTGCAGAGCTAATTTAACGAAGGCAAATTCTTTTTTTAAAGATCTAAACAAAATAACCATGTGGACACATGTAAAGGAATAACCTAACCACACTGTTTATAAGACCGATTAAATCGGGTAGCTAAGAGGCAAAATTATTGCATTCCATAAATAGTTAAGCTAGGTCTTCACATGTAATGTAAGCATTAGGTATTGCTGACGGAATTTACGGGCTATCACTTCTATAAAAAACAGTAGGATGTGTGATTTTATAACTGTAAATTCAAAAAATTCTAAATTTACATTTCAAATAATTATACTTATGTCCAATAATTGCAATAAATTTTCTCTTAATTTTACAGTTGGCCTTTCATACACCAATTATTTTCATCACAGTAGTAATAAGCGGGTATAGGAGGTGCGCAGAATTCTTATCGGGCAAGAGTACAATTTTTCACAAAATGTGCATTTTAATATAAACAACCCAATTTGTGATGATCGTTATACATTTTTTTAGCACTTATATATAACTCAGTTAATAAAAAGATATATATAGAAAATTGCCTCCTCTTTCATTTACATCCACAAATCATGGCCAATTACGTGGGGATCTATTTACAGAAAGCAAACAGTTGAAGCTATTTGTTGCTGCCATGGGTCTTAGACCCAAATTTCTTAATAATCTTCCAAATAATTGTTTGAAATTGTAGACAAACCGAATAAAAACTTATGTATGCGATGGAAAATTTAGAGCTAAAAAGATATTTTCAAGAACATGTTTATATATATATANTTTTCACCAAAAATCGCGGTTCGGATCTACTACCAGTAATCCATACAAAATTCAAGACAGCCACTTCATTCTGCAAAAAGTAACTGTGCGGGCCTGATTACTCAGTTCTCTTGCTTCCTCCTATTTCTTTGAAAATGATGAAAGTAATAAAGTGACTGTTAACGCAGCGTAATACCAGCAAGTGATAAACAATCATGTAAAACTTCACTTGACTCAAAGAAGAATGTTAAAGAATATATGAATACAACAGGTTGGAGCCCACCTCACCCATCCAAAGCTGCAAAGAAGACTCTGAAGTCTGTCTTTCAAGAGAGAATTATCTCCAAGGGCTTTCCCATGGAATTGCCTCCGAGAAGCCCTGACTTAAATCTGTGTGACTTCTAGTTGTGGTGCTATTTAAAAGCCAATGTGCACACTCCTTCTCCTCACTCTTGGAGGAACTTAAACAAAGGATACGAGCGTCGATGATGAATATCCCCATGAAGTGTTTCGTGCAATTTGTGAATAAGTCCACATCCCCTTGGGATTTCAATGCCCGATTGAAAAGCAAGGCAACCACATTAACCTAAAATATAACTGACTTATATGAAACGTTGTTTTCTTTTATTTGTTACACATTTATTATTAGTAAATTAAAGGTATTTTATTTAATTTTATTTTTTTTTTTATTGTAATTAATATTATTGTAATTAATATTATCAGCATTGTTACTGTCATTTATAATTTCATTTCTAGCAAATCCGATGACCTTAGGTTCCAAAAAATTTATCGTAATACATTTGCAATATATATATATATATATATATATATATATATATATATATATATATATAGTGTAACCATTATGTCCCTGAGGGGTTTTGAGAGCATAGAAAATGCATGTATCTTTATCTAATTTATTGATTTACTCATTAAATAAAATAAATACATAAAAAATTTTAATCCTCTATGCTCATCAATAAATTTGTCTCTTGTAATACACTGTTGCAATAATTTATAAAGATAATGTTTTAGTTTAAAAATCTTGTCTTTCAATTGATATGAAATGGAGTTGAGGCACCGTATTGAGATTGTGATATTAAATGCCAAACTGGAATTGGTGACTTTAGTGTGGAGAGAGTTACAGCGAAGATTTTGGAATTATATTCATGGTGATAAAACCATGCGAGGCATTTTTAGAAAATTCAAAGAGACGGAAAGTGTGAATGATTTACCACGGTTCGGTCGGCTCTTTCTTGTTGAGGACAGAAGGCAAGAAATTGAGCATAATTTTGAGGATAACCCAAAAAATCAATAAGATCGCATACACATGTGTGACTTGTTGCTAGAAAAAACAGACTCAAACGTCACATTCCTTGAAAGTCTCATTCTTTCCAACGAATCCACTTTCCAACTTGTTGGAACTGTTAACCGGCATAACTGATGAAAATGGGCATTAGAGAAGCCAAAATAAACCCATTAACGTTACCAATCGTCTCCGAAAGTCAATGTGTGGATGGGGTTGTCTGCGGATCAAATTTACGTTACTGTTTTCTTTGAAGAAAAGATTACTGGAGAAGCGTATTTGAATGTGCTCAGATCTTGCTTCATACCCTCATTGCAACCTCGTACCTTAAACAATTGCATTTTTCATGTTGAATATAATTAATTGAACTATGTTCAATATACTTTCATTTTGTGAAATATCTTTTCAATTGGCTACTGTAACGATTTGACAGTAACTAATGAGTAAAATCGTTTTATCAATTTACAAGTAACAAGGATTACAATTATATACAATAGACATTACAGGGTGACGAGCATGCCAAGGCACATCATGGTAAATAGTAACTAGTGTCCCAGTACATCCAAGGTAAACATGGGCTAAACTTAACCAATACGACATCCTCCCTTTTTACAATAGTTTTTACTTGAAGCGATAAATTGAATTTATGGGGCAACCATAGTATTGCGGAGATCTTCTTCTCTTTGTGGTCTTTCATTATATGGGTGAATAAAGTTAGTTAGTGCTTTTTCGATAAGAGCTGTATAAAACCGCTCAGAGACTTTATGATCACTCTGTATGTATGAAATGTATATATATATATATATTGAATGTGAACAGCTGAAAATTTCTTAATTGTTTACTGGCAGCAAAGAAAACTATGTTCTCCGATACGGGCGAGTATGGGTAAAAAATTTCGGATACGAGTAAAAAATTGTGTTTTTTCGAGCGGGTGTGTCATTATAAGACAGACATTAATAAGTTATTACAAATTTCTAAAATTGTTTACGAAAAATATTTGTTAAGAAATCACATTTTTTTTCACAAATTATTATATCATTGTAATGAACACTTGTTCTACCACAATGCTTAGTTTTCTAAATTGCAAAAATTTCTAAAAAGTATTATATGCTCTTAATAATTAATCATAAAATAGATACGAAAGATAATTGCTTTAGTATATTTGAACAAAATGGGAATTATATATTTACTGCTGGCAAAGAATGAACAAATGAATAAATAAATAAATGAATAATTAAAAATATTCATATATATATATATATATATATATATATATATATATATATATGCATATCCTGGGCGTAAATACTGAAGAAGCATGCAGACATTCACTTAAAAAGTTTAAATTTTCTCCAGAAGTTCATTACCCTCTTGTTGAGGAGGCTGTAAATAAATGGGTTGATGATGCTGATAGCAATGAACATCACTTCAGAAGCTCTTATTACGTATTTTCCAAAATCATTAAGGTGATAACCATCTGTGTTTCTAAAATACAGACATAGGTGGGAGTAAAAAATATTATTTTTGCATTATTGAAAAAATTTTTAAGAAGTTGCTTCTGCTTTTAAAACCCAATTCTTCCATGTTTTGATATAGTTGTCATCATAACTCTGCTGGCTACTCCCTTATTTTTACTTGCAAGGTATACAATTTTAAAATCCTGCAAATATCTCCGATTATTTCAGTTATGGTCTCATGTTGTACCCCATTTTGTAGCGCGTCAAAAAACTCAAGGGTTTCCTTATTTTTTGTCAGGATAAGCGTTTAAAGTTTCCATTAAATTTCACTGTTATATCATTGAACTGTCTACATGCAATGAAAATCCATTACTGGAAAAATTTAAAGGCTTATCTTAATAAGCGAAATAGGCAAAACCTGGAAAAGTTTATATGGCTTTTCTTGGTTTTATGAAGCACAACAAAATGGTGACAACATGAGGCCATAACTATAAAATTTAAATGTAATTGACCGATTTTACAATTTTGTAATTTGCAAGTAAAATAGGGGAGTAACCAGTTAAGTTAATATGACAACTATATAAATACATTAAAAAGTGTGGTTTGAGAAATAGAAGCAACTTTTTAGAACTTCTTTTTTTTCAAAAATCAAAAAATACTTTTTTCACTCCACCCTAACTGATTTGACACCAAGTTGTGAGCATTAAAATTCTAGTTTCTGAGGTGTTAATTTAAATTTTTGTTTTTGATAAATAAACAACAATAATAGTCTTTGGTGTAATTTAAAAAATATCTAAATACAACACATGGGGTACATAACTCTATTAACTTCACATAAAGCTTTGCAGGCAATTGACATGGACGTGCGATCCATAAAAATAACTCTAGAATATTGCTACATTATAGCGATTTCGATGTCTGATTAGATCAGAGCAGCTATTGTTGGTTATGGAGGATCCACAAAGTATTAGTTTCTTAAAATTTTTATTTTTTAATTGCTGCATTAGTGCTTAGCTGCTTTTTTAATTAAATGCAAAATATTAATACCAGCAAATCGATGTCTCTATATATAATGTTTTTCGGACAATATGGTGCATATAAAATCATGATATTAGTAAGAAACAGCAATGCGCCACATCTTTTTGTACGTCTTGTATCAGAACAGTGAGTGTATGTGTTAATGACGTTATCGCGGTTTCCAACGCAAGAACCAAAAGATTTAATGGGTTGGTAAAAGAGGAATGATTGGAAGAATGGAGTACTTTTCTTAGTAATATTGACAGATATTTTAACTATTTTGCTGCGCTTTAGCAAATATATATATATATATATGCAGTACTGGCCAAAAGTTTGGGAACACTTTCCAAATTTAGAAATTTTTGTATTTTACACCAAGAAACGCAATATAGAAACAATATAATAACACAATGTAGAAACAATATGATAACACCGTGCACAAAGTAAATAGAATAGTTAATTCAGAAAAACTAAAAAATATTTTGTATGTCATTATTTGCCAAACACGCAGCAATGCGATTTGACATTGACTCAACCAGCTTTCTACAATAATCATCAGTAATCTCTGTGCACCATACCACTTATATTTGCTCCTTCAGATCGTCAAGTAATGTGTATTGGCGCTTTCTCAGACAGTTTTTGATGTGAAGCCAGGAAATTTCTATAACGTTGAGGTCTAGGGAGTTCTCAAGCAGCTGAAAGTCTTGTGATGCAGTCCACTATTTCACAACTTTGGCGCTGTGGCAAGGAGCACCATCTTGTTGTAGTACAAATGTTCCGTGAAGCTGCATAAACATGGGAACTTTCTCCAGAAGTATTTTGAGGTAGGCCTTGGCTGTGAATGTCTCATTGTGAGGAAGAAAATGCAGACCAGCACGCCCATTCGCAGTTATAGCACACAAAATCATCACAGAAGGTGCTGAGCGGACAGTTTGCTGCGTGTAACGTGTGTTGAATCTTTGGTTTCTTAGTCTTCGAACGTGTGGCCAGTATGATATAAACTGGCAAATCTTGGATTCATCACTAAACATTACTTGATGCCACATCTCAGGGGTGTAGTATTGGTATTGCCTGCAGAAGCGCAACCAGTCTTGAATGTTCTTTGAAGACAATTGGAGTTTGGCTGCCAGTTTGCACGATGGAAGGTCAAAGGTAGTATTCAATCGACGCCTAATGGTGCGTGTTGATACATTCTGCACTACCCTACTCAGATTTGCTTTGACTTCAGCAGATGAAGAGAATGGTTGATTGACGACGTAATGGTGAATGAGAGGGTCAGTCTGAGGGTTTGTCACTTTTGGCCTTCCAGACTGTTTGCGAGAGGAAAAATTTTGCAGTTGCTGATAGAGAGTAACACTTCTGGATACTGAAGGTACTGACACGCCCATTCTAACAGCTATAGCGCGATAATTGTACCCTTCCTCGTACAAGATATGAATTTGAGCACGCTTTGTTGATGAAATTTCACTACCACGGACCATATTTCATACTATAATGATATAATGCTTTTTCAGTGAAAATTTATTGTGTAAATCGAAAGTTGTGTTAACTTGATTGGCTAAATGAATGTTGTAAACCCTAAGAAAAAATTGGGAATTCCAGGAATTTTATGTAGTTTCCAAGAAATAGCATAAAACACGATTTAGACAGGTTACTGTTCCCAAAATTTTGGCCAGTACTATATATATATATATATATATATATATATAAAGTAGCCAACCAATTTGACATATAAATACAAACTATTTAAATAGACTTTTAAAAATTCATGTTCTTCCCTTTTCTTTATACCTGGAATACTTGGATTTGTGTTTTTTTAAAAAACTTTTAACTGGTAAGTACAATTGAAATTTTTCTTCATTTATTTCATTCCTATTCTCTGGGTTTTAAGGGTCTATGTTCATCAAAGCACTTACTGTTTAAGAATGTAAGTCTCTTCAAAACTATTTTGTTCGGATTGTTCCTTTTGAAAATTATATTCATTTCTCATCAAAAATAAACTTTTTTGATAAAACAAATTCAGTTAAAAAATCTATACAAAAATTATATTGGAACTATTTTATTAATTGTTACAAACTTGAAAGCAGCTGCACACATCATTTGATATGTCGTTGCCCCTCATGCAGAACATTTAAATCAACAAACAGTTCTTATTAGTCATTTCTTTTTTATGTTATTTTGTAAATTATTCAATTAATTTTCTTTGCTTGTATTTTACAAGATTAAGTCTATAAATATAGCATTTCAATGCCCTCAAGTGTTTCTGTCAAAAGACGTGATCACATATTTAATAAATTGCGTCAAAATTTGTAATTATTAATCCAATTGAATACTGAATGAGAGATTTTAGACATATTTTGCCCATCAAATATTATAAATTTGCTAATATAATACAACATAAAGGAAAAATTAACCAAATGCTTTTTTAGTTGATATCTTAAGAATGCATTTATGACTCGGTTGTGTTGGGTTGTGTTTGTTGTGTAACACAAAGGCCTTTTGTTGTGTTGGTTTTGTGTGAAAAAACCCACATGGCCGGCAAGACTGGGATATTAATATTAAATAAAAACACAAATTTGAACTTACCCACTAGAATCAGATGACCAATAATGAGCATAAGCAGATGCAACGTTTATACAATAAATACAATCACGGGCAGCTTTTGAAATATCTGTACTTCTCAAATGGAAGGTTACAAAAAAATAATGAAGTATTTTCATCAACTTATGAAACAGGAGTGGGCAGCTCATTACAAGATAGATCACAGTTCCCATTAAGCAAATCCTAGTAAATCTTTTCATTGCATTTGTCAATGAACTTTCCTTGTTTCTTAAGCTCAAGACAAACATATAGGCGTAGATAATCACTTGCATCAGAGATGGGAATAGTATTGTAAAAGAAAATTCTAACAATGTGTTTAAGACATCATTTCTCAAATTGATAAATGCAGGGATTGCATTAGTTGGATTTGTGACGTAATAAACCTGCAATAAGCCAAATCTACAGTTGATATTTAGATCGTAAATAACAAATCTGCTTTCCCATGCCATGAAATCCCAACTTGCAGCGTACGCATACCATGAGCTCAAGGCAATGCTTATAGTAACCATTGCCAATAGTATTGCACATCTGTTTCTTCTGCACAGCATAGACTTGGCCTTAATTGGGAATCGAATGTATATTAGTCGTTCTGTTGCAAGCCATACTAAAATCTGTGGAGAAAGAAATTGATTGATTCCTCTTGTAAAATTAATGAATCTGCAAAGATAAAAGAATGGTGGTTTTCTCAAATAGAATCCATGAGTTACGTAAACTATATCATTGTAAATAAGCATAGGGAACAAAATTTCTGCTATCATTAAAGGAAGTCTTGTAATAAGATTAAATACATCAACTAATGAGCTTAGAAAAACAAATAGGTAGTTCAAATTCTGCTTAACTTGCATTTGTCTAAAGAACATAATTGCTAAGCTTATGTTTAGTGGTACACCAACCAATACACCCAATAAACACGTGACTAATGTGGTGTATCTGGCAGCAGAATATGATAACTTCGACATAAATTGATATGTATAAATTACATTCTTGAATCTTTCCCTCCAATTAATCAGATTACAGGGTCGTCCTAAGAATCTACTTGGAGAAATAATCATTTTATAAAAATATTCGGATTCAGCATCTCCCTAAATAAATATCTGCTTTAACTCTTTTACATTATGCTGATATTGGATGCAATTTCATATCAATAGGGATTGTATGTGCAAGAAGCATAAATTTGTAGTTATCGCGTTTATTAGAAATGAAGAAACCTATTAAATACTTATATTTTTGCATGAAAGTTGGCTTCAGAAATTTTCTGATGTATACCAACTCAGATGAAAAGTTCAATGTGTATACCAAATTCATTCTATGGATTTCTAGACTTTGCTGGCCGCAGAACAACAAAAGGAGCAATTGCCATGGGACTCAAGGTTATTGGTAGTTTATGCTGAACAACAATTCTTGAAAATATTCGAAAGTAAGAAATGGAGAAACAATCTTAAAAACAAAACTGAAAAATTGCGATTTTTCTTAGACATTTTTTCCACTTAAGCCTTTCAGAATCATCAAAATAAAAAATGGAAGTAGGAATTGAATAACTATCTGGTGCATGTATATAGGTGAATATATTTTAAGACCCTACTAAAAATGATTTGTAGGTAATTGAACTCGAACAAGGCATTCAAATTTAATAGGTCAGCCAAAATCAAAGCAAGTAAAAGCGCGCATCGCGTGTTGTTCATTTTTCTTGAATAGTGTGTTTAGTAAGTTAGTCCTTGTTGTTCAGCAATTGTCGTAATTTTAAAATATACTTAGTCTTTTCATTAAGACTACAACATATTTTGAAAACAAATATGCATTTTACAAATACCACTCCCAAATTGTTGGGTAACTTTCTACTAAGGTTCTGCAGTACTATACTAGTCTCATGGTCCATAAGATCCCATGATGTCACTTCGATTTTGAACAAAATTACAAGAAATATGAGTAACATTATGAAACCTGTTGTGCCAGACTGTAAAATTATGGTCCCATTCCCATTTCATTCCCACTGAATTACATAGTCTTTGGTCTCAATGTCCTAAATTTTATCCCAAATGGGATGTTTAAACATACTGGTATTTTTGTTACTACAAATCCATTATCGATAATAAAGCCTAAATAAAATTTACATTCACACTTGCTTAATAATTTTAAATAGATATATGTTGCCTGCTTCTCTTTAAAATAATTAAAATCATAATAGCTTGGAGGTTACTTAAGCTCATATTTATTCCAGCAATGCTGTAAGCCTGATTTTCCTTAACCATATTTTATGGCATTATAATTCGAGCTTTATGAAATCAGATACTTTACATAGCCCTATTGTTATTTAAAAATATATATTTTAGTCAAATAAGGCATTCAAGCTATTCGTTGGCAGCAGTTTCTGTACAGCAATTCTGTTCGAAATTGGAGTTTTAGAACAAATTGAATTTTAGTCTACTATTTAAAAATAAATTACCATTTGCAATGCTTGGTAGCAAACGCTTGCTTACCATTGAACAATGACTAAACAATCATGTTTCTTATTATACCTTATATCTTATATAAATACCATGCATGCGTCCAAAATTCACTAAGTAATTTTGCCGCTGATTTGGTTTAAAATTTGAATTTGTAGTTTCTTAGACCTGGGAAATAATTTTCATACTAACCTCGAAATATGCCAATGCTTCAATGTCTAAACCAAAATAGGCATTACAATTCATTGGAAAAACATGACAGCCATAAATTACTGATTCATCTTCTGCATATGAACAATCTGGATTGAGATCACATAACTTTCCAATTTCTATGCATTTTTGTTCAAGTTGACATCTTACAAATCCTTGATCCAATTCACAACAGTTATCTTCGTCTGTTTTATCATAAATTTGATCTTTCAAAATGCAGTCATAATCCCCATCGCAAACTTGATTTTTCAGGATACACTTCCTACTTTCTCTAAATAAAGACCTCATAAAGTATGCTAAATTTTTGCATGGATGAATGCTTAAAAAGGTTATATATTTTGGAGAAAGCGGTAGACATTAATAATTTCATAAAATTTAACTTCGTAAGCATCTTCGTAAACTTCATAAAGTGTAGCTTTTTAATCAAATTCGTAAATTGTAACTTCCCAACTTTTTCTGTGTAGGATAGCTAATTAAAATTGCGCTAACAATGTGTTTGGGTTACCCAACCCTAACCTAAACATACCACTTAATTAACTCGAACCCAAACCCTAATCCTAGATTTATGAATTACCTCAATATGACCATTGTCACTACCATTTTTCTCCATCAATGATATATGCAAAGCTAAAATTTTGTCGACTAGTTAACGAAGTTAAATTTTACTGCTACAAATCCTTTAGATTAAATACGAAGTCATCAATTACAAAGTTAAACTTTATCAACTGATTTAGCATTCATGGTCAAAGCATTGACAACTTGGTTGTGTTCCTCTAATATTTATTAGAAATCAGTACCAATTTTAAGGAGCGTCTCAGGCGGCATTTCCTTGAACCTGCTCTAAGAAATCATTACCGAAGAGCTATTAGAAAATTTCGAATTTAGGTAAAATAATAAAAGAACAAAAAAAAGTCTTAATATATTAGTTGTAAATGAGTAACTCTGCTTTGATATACAAGTAGTTTCAGAAAAAAATAAGGAAAGTACAATTTTTTAGAAGTATAGTTATGTGTTCTCCGTAACTACTTTATCGTTTCTTTCTATGTGCAGCAAATTTTTGCAGTTATTTGAATTATATTTGCAATCTAGTCTAAGATTTGAATATGTGACACAATATATGTACATTGACAAGAAACGAATTTCAATTATTTCTTTAACTAAACCTGAAATTGTGAACGTTTAGTGTATACATAGAATATAACTTACTGAAGTAGCTTCTTTGATATCTTGCTGTTGGCATACAATTATATACAATAATATATAATATTATCTAGAAAATTATATAATTATATGTAATTATATTTTGCAAACTATATAGTTACCAAAAACGAGTGCATGAAAGTCTAAGCGAAAATAGTTTTATCACATCATAATGACACAGACTTTATTGTTTTTTTATTACCATTTTGCTCTTAGGTCATATTTGGCCCCGCGCAGGCTAAAGGCTGGTCATGTTAGAAATACATTATTAATCAAAGAGAATCTAAGAAGGCTTTTCACTCAATCTTTCCATATATTCGATTGTAAATTTTAAATTAACATCTGACAAGCTTTTCATGAATTTTTTTTAAAAATTTTTTTTCACAATGGAAGAAATCGATGTGGTAATATCTGCGGTAGCACAGGAGTTACTTGTTTGACTGCAAAACTTCTACGCTTAAGAAACTTGCCCACGAATTTTATGAATAAATGTTATATTGTACATTGGCTTATGGATTTTTATTTAGTATTATTAATGAAACTAATAACATGTTACAGCATTCGAAAAAATTTGGTCTCATCCACTGGAAATCGATGATGTAAATTAAATTGGACTGAAAAATTTATTTTTTGATTTTTGAAAAAAAGGGGTTTCTAAAAAGCTGCTTTTACTCCTAAAATCGAATTTTTTTCATGTTTCTATGTAGTTGTCATTGCAAAATCCCCCAAATGTTCTCCAATTTTATAGTTATGGCTTCATGTAGTACAGGTTTAAAACTTAAATAAACTCATATAAACTTTCCCAGGTTTTTTTTCCTTTGTGAAGAGAAGCACTTAAATTTTCCATGTATTTAAATTACATTTGAAGTATACAATTCAATGACAGCAGTGAAATTTAATGGAAATTTGGGAAAGTATGTATGGGTTTTCTCAGTTTTGAAAGCTCTAGAAAATGGTATACAGCATGAGGCCATAACTACAAAATTGCGGGATATTTTGAGAATTTGCAATTTTGCTTCTTTGTAAATAAAAATAGGGGTAGCTAGCACAGTTAATATGGTTACTATATAAAAAATGAAAGCCCGTGGTCATAGATGTAGAGGCAACTTTTAGAAACCCCTTTTTCAAAAATTAAAAAATATTTTTTACTCTACCCTAATTTAAATGTAACCAATGAATGCATTTCAGTTCGAAAAAGAACATTGATAATAGCAGAATTTGCAATTGGACATGAAACATTAAAAATCATTGAAAACTGTGAATGTAAAGAGTTGAAGATAAAAAAGAATTTTCTGCAGTTATTTATTAGTGTAATGAATATTTAGTTAAAAAACCCAATGAAACTCTTGAAAAATATCGATGATTAAGCCAAAAATTTAATAAAACCATTAGCTTGCAAATGCATGTTGCAGTGGAATGAAAACTTTTTTATTTTTTGAAAAAATGGGGTTCCAAAAAAAAACTGCATCTACTTTTAAGACCACCCATTTTCATGTAGTTGCCATCTTAATTTTGCAGGCCACAATTATTTTTAGTTGAAAGTGTCAAATCTGCAAAATCCTCAAAATATCATCAATTTTATAGTTATGGCCTATGAGATATACCATTTTATAGTACCTTAAAAAACTAAGAAAACCCATATAGGCTTTCCTAGGTTTTCCATATTTCCATATTAGGTAGATTTTCGGTTTCAATTTCGAAATTTTTTAATAAAAACACTCACAGTTTATATATCCAATTACAAATTGAATCAAGTCCGAATTCTTATTCAACATTATCACTTTCTTGACATGACAATTTTCTTAATAAGAAAAGGTTTTATCTGCAAAAGACTTCTGTGCATGTGAATTAAAAACCTATTTGTTTATTAACTGTGAAGCATTCAAAACAACAACAGTATGTTTTAAAATCTGTATAATGGATGTTTAGTGTCGAAGCTCGTTGTGTGAAATGTTATGTGAACATGACTATTCAATGAAATGAATGACCAAAAAGTAAGGAGAACAACAAGAGGCCATCTCAAATTCTGGAAGGGCTTAGTCCGCTCTACGCCTTATTTTAAAGATCCTGATAATAATGTTTTCTATTTTCCAATGACTTACAAAACAAAGAAATGATGTCATAGATTCAATCTCTCAATTGATAACGATGCCAAATTGGAATATTGCATTAAACTGACAACCAAAATTAGCTGAATTTGTGAGTTAACATCAATTGGCTTTGGTTATTACTTTAAAATTACAATATTAGTCGGTTTTTAACTTTTCTAGAACCCCTAATGTGTAACCTAAATACACTTCTTTGATAAGGTAAGAAATTGTGCTAATATCTATTCCCATGCTTGAAGAACATAAAAGTCTTAACTACTTTTTAAAAATCGTTCAAGTTTTCCAATTATCTTAAGTTCAGACAATAGAGCGTATTTGAATCATTCAGTGACTACTCTTGTACCAATATTAGTAAGGCAGGACTAAATCAATGCAGAAGGAAATTTATAAACTCATATATTTGCCTTAGCAAATGCAAATGACAATGAACTACATGAACAAGTAATAATTAAGAGAAAACTATTTGATCCCACTAAATCAGAACCTATGACATCTAATTGTACTAACCATAAAGCCAAATAGAATTATTAATCATTTGAGGTAAAAAAAATACCAGCTCTAAAGCAAATAAATGCTACACATGAAATAAATGAAAATACATATACTCAATTTTCAACAGAAAAAATAATAGATCACCTAAATACAACATTGAGGGATTTTTGCAATTTTAAATTTTAAAAAGAAAGAAAAATATTGACAAAGTATACAATTGTGTAAAAGATTTAAATATTGTACAAAGAACATTGAATTCATCTATTAATGAAGCAAAGTGAATCTATTAACTACTTAGGTGTTGCGATTGACTAAAGCTTTGAAAACTTTAAATGTTTAAAATGAAAAAAATGCTTCTTCGAACCTTTCAAAGACCTTTCACAAACAATTACTAAATGCACTTTGCTTGTCATACTCAATGTTGACGTTTGTCCCAATTATAAAAGATACAACCATTGAATCTCTTCTATGTTTTCTTACATTTAATTGCAAATTCTGTTTTCTTGTGACAAATGCATTTCTTAGAAATATAAAATTATATTTACTTAATTCATGGCAAAATCAAAAGAAGTTTCTTATTGCGAAATTGTAGCATATTGAAAGAATACAATTTTAGTCGGCCGATAAATATTCACGGTACTTTCTACCCAAATAAGCAAGACATTTGCTTCTTATGATTTTTTGAAATTACTGTTCTTCCTTGGAAATCGCAAAAACCACTGAAAGGCTAACAATTAGTGGCCCAGCACGTATTCCGATAAAATACCCATATACTAAATCATTAATTTTCAATAAGTACAGAATGCCTGTTCTTACACTCGGGCTCCATATTGTGAATCCTTAATTTTAAAATTCACCATAATACTCATAGATTGCACTGTGCCTTGGCAGGCCACCCAAAAGTAAAATATCTTGAAATATTATAAGCTTCTGTAAACCTGACTATCGTAGGACTAATACAAATTTTACACCAACGAAAAGCAGAAAAGCAATCACTAAGTCAATTATCAGTTTTTCCATTAAATGGAAAGAAGTTCTACAATTTTCACACCTATAGTTGGAGGTGTCTGTTAAGCACTATATCATGAGCATTGTCATTACAAAATTATTAAAAACAGATTTGAATTTCCATCATTACGATATAAATTTATCTTTACAATTTTAACGTTTACTTTCAATTTATTGAAATTCCCAAATTTGTTTATGCTAACATGCACTCAAACTATTCACATCAAATTAAATACTTTAATGCTTTTCATATATCCAGTTTTTGCAACGTTTTTTGATCTAATATACGACTATAAATTTGAAAAAATATCCTTACCATCGAATTTGAATTCGGTAACATAAAACTAAGAAAAAATATCCCATTTATAGCAAAGGTTTGCATAACACAAGTTTAGGAACATGGAAAACCAATTGGATAGCACAAATTTATAACCCACTTATTTCTGATAAATTTAAGTTTGCATTGAGCTTTGATATCCCCCAGTTGAATTTGAAATTGCTTATTTTGTGCATGTGCACATTTAAATTTTTAATTAACAGTCTTAATTTTTATTGGGTAAGATACCGTTCTTCGTACTAGGTGATGAAATTTATACTAATATTGGATATTTAGGAACATTTAAAATGTATTCCAAGCGGCATATGTATTCATTTTTTAAGAGGGTGTATTGTAGAAAAACATTAAATTAATTTTCAAACCTGCAAGTAATTTCTTTGCAGAAAGGGCCTTCATCATAATCTGGGATGATATTTGCGCAATTCATTGCATAGAATCCATTGGAGTAAACCAAACTTTGATGAGAATTGATCTCCTTATTCATTGGACATTGACAGGAGATCATGCAATCATGATATGCTTGGCAAGCAAATGAGGTATTATAACAAGAATCGTTTAAGCAATTGAATTCCTTGCAACCATCACAATTTTGCTCATCTGCGCCATTTGGACAATCATTGTCACCATCACAAATTTCTTTTTCAAGTAAACAAAGATGCGCATGATCAGGGCACATATATTTTTTAACATTCTTACATAAATACTCTTTTTCATCTTCTTTTGATTGACAATCAGCTTTGCCATCATGAACTTGTGAAATTTCAAGACATGTTCGGTTCTTACACTGAAATTGGATGGCAGAACAGAACTGACAATCAAATCCGTACATATTATAATAACAACCTTCACAAATACTTATTGAAAGCACAAATAATGCAAAGCTAGCTAAACCGTCCATTTCGTAAGAGAAAGTGGGCTTAAAATGAAGAAATAAAATTGCAGAGCAATTATTAATGAGCAATCAGTGCACACTACGTTCTTGAAAACAATTGGTTTATGAAAATTTCAAACTAATTTAATGTTTTTAGGATAGAAATTTCTGAAACTAAATTGTGCACATTGGGTGCGTTCGTGATCACAATCCAGCACAATGGAATTATTGGCTTTCAGTTGTCACTGTACTAGGGATAACATTCCATTGCTTACTAACCTATTTAAGTATCACACTGGTTTTGCACACAGGATCAACTGGAGCATTCATGCAATCCACTGGCTTGCAAAATCAGTGTGAACGAAATGCCAACTGATTCACTTTATTGTTGGTTTAGTTGAAATCAATTGCTCCTTATAAAAATTTACAAGTTGAATAATTACTTAAATGTACATTTGTAACACCCCATGTATTTGAATAAAGTTTAAATAATTTGCAAATGAAAACGGAAAATTTCAATGTTAACAAGATATTGATATAATAGATAGATAGATAAACGGTTTATTTATAAGTAATATGGGCAGTAAAAAAAAGATTAATATGAAAAACTACAACTAAAAAATGAAAATAGTTTTAAGACTAGGAATTAATATATTTGACACTAAAAGGAATAAATTGAGCTAACTATGAGGTTCTTTTGAATAGGGCCAGCTGATTTGCATACATACATATTGTAGAATCACTGGGTTGGATCCAGAGAGAACTATGCCAGAGGACTTAATGTCAAAGCAGAAAGTCGCTTAGGTGAACATTTACTAGAGCAACAGTGATTCTAACAAAACTAACGTGTAAGCAAGGAACATTGGTAATTTATCTTTGTAACTAGTAACTGCTTAGATCTCCAAACAGAAGAAACAAACATCCAGGATAACCAATTTCACGGTATCAGTCCGAAGTGATGTCCATAGCTAAAGGGTTAGAAACTTGCTTGTGCGGTGCTTCCCTATATGTCTCACAATTTATTATCTAGCCAAATACAACAATATACATACATACATGTATATACAGGGTCATTTTAAAGTAACACAACATTTTGATTGATTGTTGCGCCATTATTTAATCACTTATGTACATTTCATACCTATTTTTAGACATAGCACGTCTTCGGATTTTTAGGAGTTGCTAACCTTTTGAGGTGCTAATGATCGATCAGCTGTGTACGTGTGATTTCTATTTTTAGATAAAGGCCGTAATCAGACTTTTAACCACTGCTCAATTACCTATTGAATCAGTGATAGTTTCTCCTGCTTGCAAGACAAAGTGACAAATGTCTCGTATCAAGTTGCATGACCGAATTTTGCTCCTGGATTTATATTATGAAAATGGGCACGTTATGCTGCGCTCTAAGACAATTTTCGACAATTAAAGGCTTAAAAAATGCGAAGCTCCGTTGATTTCCACTGTGAGTGCCCTAACAGAAAAATTTCTGACAAAACGCAATAATGCCCATTTATTATAATCAGGAAGGCCTCATTTGAGTGACGAAACATCAAAAAACGAGCATTTCTTCAGAACATCTTGTGGTCTGATAAAGCACATTTTCACCTCTCCAGTGCACTTAACTCTTAGAACATGCGAATATGGTCTACCAGTTAGAGGTCGACGGTTTATGAAATTCAGCATTGTTTCGGTTTTGAACAATGAATTGCGGTTTCATATCACGGTTTTGTTTACCATTGGTTAGACATGCTTAACTGAAATGCATGTAAAATCGTCATAAGATGAGTTTGACTGATAGCTGGTGTACGTGCGAAATGGGCAACCAATCGCTGCAAGCACACTTGCGGCTAAAAGCTACAATTATTGTGCAATGGTTAATGCTAGCAGTTGTCATGTGGTGATTTTCACATAGAGAAACGATTGATAGAGCAAGCTGCCTGCTACACGTAAAGTCAATAATTACCAGTGATTAAAAAAAACTGTATAAAAATGGGGAGCCAGTATTTTTTTTGTTCGGTTTCAGTTTTCACCAAAAATCGCGGTTCGGATCTACTACCAGTAATCCATACAAAATTCAAGACAGCCACTTCATTCTGCAAAAAGTAACTGTGCGGGCCTGATTACTCAGTTCTCTTGCTTCCTCCTATTTCTTTGAAAATGATGAAAGTAATAAAGTGACTGTTAACGCAGCGTAATACCAGCAAGTGATAAACAATCATGTAAAACTTCACTTGACTCAAAGAAGAATGTTAAAGAATATATGAATACAACAGGTTGGAGCCCACCTCACCCATCCAAAGCTGCAAAGAAGACTCTGAAGTCTGTCTTTCAAGAGAGAATTATCTCCAAGGGCTTTCCCATGGAATTGCCTCCGACAAGCCCTGACTTAAATCTGTGTGACTTCTAGTTGTGGTGCTATTTAAAAGCCAATGTGCACACTCCTTCTCCTCACTCTTGGAGGAACTTAAACAAAGGATACGAGCGTCGATGATGAATATCCCCATGAAGTGTTTCGTGCAATTTGTGAATAAGTCCACATCCCCTTGGGATTTCAATGCCCGATTGAAAAGCAAGGCAACCACATTAACCTAAAATATAACTGACTTATATGAAACGTTGTTTTCTTTTATTTGTTACACATTTATTATTAGTAAATTAAAGGTATTTTATATATATATATATATATATATATGAAAATACAACAGTGTAAGAGACAGTTTTATAAAGATGATTGATGCGTGTATCAATGCCGATGGTGAAGAATTTGAGCAGAAATTATGATTATGATGAATAAAATTGTTATTCATATGTATTTTTTATAAAAATCTAGGTTGCGCGACTTCTGGAGCACCCTATATATATATAAATATATAAATATATATACATATATATATATATATATATTAAAGCTGGGTGGGTACGGATTTACCCGTGTTCACACGCCCGTAGGCGGGGTACCGGTACAAACATTACAGATACAGATAAATAAAAACTGGATGCTTTTCATGAGTCGAATTTCCCATCCCCCTGATGCATACTAATGCAGATTCTTAAGTGTTGTATATACGCAATAAACAGTTAATTTATTAATATATAGAAATGCAGATTAGGGGAAATGTATATTTATCGTATATATTGGGTTCGGTTGAGTTGTCTTAGCAGACCTCCCTCGCTGATAATTAATTAATTATTGTTACTTCTTGGATGCAAGCA
>CABFPE010000170.1:231982-248649 GCA_900660155.1 Hofstenia miamia | reverse complement strand
ATTGCAAAACTCAGTATAATTACTTCTAAATATATATATATATATATATATATATATATATATATATATATTACAGTTTTTTCGCGTTCTTTACAAAATATAAAGCTTTCCAAATTTCAAAATGAGAGACTTAGGCGGTGATCCGTGGCAATTGATGATCCTATTGAGTTTAATCATTGCGATTCGCAGTTCTGGAAAAATTCGTTGAATACACGAAGAAAGAAATGGTTATATTGAAAAAAACTTGTTCCAAGACAGAAGTGGACGAACACTCTGATCTGAAAATGCAAATTCCTTAAAAATCTCATTTTCCTTATTAAGTTGTTTTCCACAATCTATTTCATGAGAATCAAGATTAAAAACGTTTCTTTACTTGGTTTGTATGCAGAGATATTCCATTAAACCAGTATTGGAGATTGGCTTCACAGTATTATAAGAGACAACTTCTGATTCCAAATGACAGCAAAAGCCAGCTTCTCTATATTTGCTGGCAATACCATAAATATAGTTCTCGGCAATTTTTACTTGAGCTTTGTTGAAGAAGGTGTTTTTAACAGTTAGGTTATGCCAGCAGGTCACTTTATATGTCAAAATGTTTACATTTAATGCCTTTAATCGTTGCATTTTAAATTCTTTTTAGACTTTAATAACATTGATTTTTTCTTTCCTAAATATGATATAATAATTTTTTTATCAACTTATTTAAATGGTATTCGCTTACAACTACTCAAAATAGACTGATGCATCAGAATAAACTCGTGTAGTATTTCGGATTAATTCGTTAATTAATGCAAGAAAAAATCAAGTTCGTGTGACCAGTGGTGTAGTGCTAAAATTTAAACAAAGGGGGGGCTCTTACAACGGGTAAGCCATTCATCATGTAGGCTAGTTGCCAAGACATTTTTGTTTATGTAAATTGCAATTATGTTAATCTTATAAAAGTATTGTGAAAATTCTTTCACTGTCTCATTGTTAGCATTTGTGGGATTGATATTAAGCCCATATGAGCAGAGATTTTCATGTGTTGAAAACTCTGTAGCAAACCTTAAGTTTGACAATTAACATTTTGACAATTCAGCTTATTTTAGGACCATTTTATAGTCTTTGCCAAAAAATGTTTTCAGTGTTTCGGTTGTTTGAGACTTATAAAGGTTACTCACTGAAAATTTTAATAGAGTTTTGAAAGACCAAAAGGATACCAATCTAAGTTTTATTTTTCATCACATTGTTCATGACAATAAATCATTTATTGCTCATCTGCAACAAGTTGGGCACAAATTGATTAGCTCTTCCAAAAAGCGTATTTTCATGAAGCACATATTTTTGAAGAATTAATGACAAACGCTTGTAATCCACTTATTTTTTAAAATTCATACTAATTTTTTCCAATGGAATTTCTTATGTGGCTTAGTATATGTTTGAGTCTTAACAAACATTAATTGGCTTGCCATGCCTTGGCCTTATCCTTTGTACATCTTCAATGAATTTATCAACTCTGTGTTTACTTGCTAAGACATCCTAAATCAAGGGACTATGTGTGATAAACTACTAATGGGAGATTAGGTACCCTTGGACAATAAAGCTAAGAGCAATAACAGCTTGTAAAAATGAAATTATTTAAATAATTTTTGACATACTTTGGCCAATATGACTCTACTTAAAATTATCTAAATTTTAGGAGTTTTGAGAACATTACAAATCAGGAATGGATAACTTTTGAATCAATATCAGCGACCTTCACAAGCTTTCAATGAAAGAAAAGGCCGGTGCACTTGATTTTGATGAGTTCTTTTGGTTTGAAGTACTGTATGTTGTTTTGATTGCACAATGTGTTGCAAATCATTAGTTGCGGAATACAACAGTACAAGCTCCTCCACAGTCACTTAGGGCGGGTGCCAAATGAAAAGCAGCTCAACAGCCACCTTGCAGATCCCTTTCAAATAGAAAATCCTAGATGAACTATCTCAAATCAGGTCTAATGCAGAAAGAACAGCAGCAAACAATCTGCAAATTATCAAAGAAAACTCCAAAAAATGTCAATAATAGAAGATGAGGCACTGTACTTATACTTCATTGCAACAAAGCAGGTCTGCTACATATAAACAAGCAACCTCTTGCAGAAATCACATCTTACAATTTCCAACCTTCTTTCCATTGGTGAAAACAAAATACACCACTCAGCCATACCCACATTAGTTGATGTAGAAAAACATCCTCCCATAACTACACTAATCATATATAAAGAGTGGATGTGCACAGAGCTAAACAGAGAATACCTTTGCAGCACCACTCACACAAACCTTGAGTATAATATCTCAGCTAAGAACATCTACTACAAACTAGTCGAAAAAACAAAGCATGCCAAGCTCTCACACAATCACCATTGATTAGAATAATTAGTAAAGAAGTTGATATAAATAATCCCAAAATGATACAATGCATGAACTTAATACTATTCCGAATGCAAGCTATTAATATAACAGTTGCATTTACATATATAAAAATGCAAATGGAGATGTACCTGCTAATGTACAGGAGATTGTGGAACATTTGGAAATCTTCTTCCTTCTATGCCAAAGCACCATTCAATGAACCAAAGCCTTACTTAAAGGCAGTATTACAAATCTTATGTTCATTGATTTTTAACTAATCACAATCTACCATAATACTCATCACAGAGGAAAAGATTGCCACAGACATACTTCTCCCGTTTCAAATTTACAAAATACTCAGTCTTACCACATCCTGCATGGATATATTGTGGCATAAAACCTTACAAACTGTTCATTTTTTTATACTTAGAAGGAAATTATTAATTTCAATGTTGTATTACGAAATTATTGCAATTAACAGTTGGAAAATATGAAATAGTGCTATATATTTTAATTTAAAATATTTCTGATAATTAACACAGTAAAATTAACCATTGCAGACTACTTCATATTGTACCAGTTGATAATTTACTTACATTTACAACAGTATGCAATTATGTTTTCTACGCCAGTTTTTGTATGTATATATTAATGTGAACTTTTCATTTGTTTTCCTTTTTAGTTAAAGTAAACTTGTTTCTGTTTTCTTTTGACTTCAATTTATTTAAATTATGCTTTTCCTAGAAAACTTCTGGCAGTTAAAGGCCCCTAGACGTGGAACACCATCTCTAGCATGTCCTTTAACTTTTACATAGCATATAGGTTTAACTCACTGAATCCAAGAGCATTAGGGCTTCTCTTTTCCTTTTCTTTATTAGGGCTCTAGTCTTATAGGACACTTTCACCAGGTTATCTGTTTTGGGTCAGCCAATTGGGCCACTCTTCCTTCTCATGATCTCCTGTTGACATTTTACATTTATTAGGAAGGGTACTTTAGCAGGAGGAGTTAATTTTTAAACTGTAGCTTTGGTAAATCTATGCTTTGAAACAAACCCCTCAACTGATAGGGACTTAGAACTGGTAGCTGATTTAATACTAATGCCATAATACCTAACATTCACTGTCACTTTACCATCAGTCTAGGACAATCCACTCTCAACAACATCCATGTATAATGGCCTAAGCTAAAAATGTACAGATAGAATATTGAACAGTGGCCAACACTCAACATCGAAAGTCCATCCTCTCCATACCAGACAACAGTTGAAAGATTATTCAACATCACCTCAGCTGCCATAACAAACAGCAAAAATTAAGACGTCTGCTCACACCTTTTCAAGAGATGCAGATACCAGAAATAAAGACAAATTCAGCAATATGGCTCATCTCCACATTCCTTACATGTGATAAATAACTTGTCTTTCCCATCTCCAAGCAACAACAAACATCCCTTGCCTCACACTAACAATTCAAAATTTCCTTCTCCCTAATTCAATACAAAACAAAGAATATTGTGTTTTCTAGTGACAACTTTTTGTTCAACTCATTTGTTCAGCTCAACTGTTCACTTTCTTTCTGTTCACAGCAACATGGAAGCCCTGAAGGCAACACAAACCAAAACTATACAACTTGCTTAATACACAATTGGGCAGGTGTGTAACATTGATTCAGGTTTGAACCATTATTCAATCCTCATTTGTCCATGATTGCTTAGTTATTTAAATTTGGATCCATGTCACTTGTTTAATTTAGTAATTGTAAATCGGTAGAAACTATTTCTGCAACATGCAGTGTTGTCTATTATTTAAATGATATTAGCAGTTGTTATTAAATAGGACAAATGTGTACATATTATCTCAATAAACATTTAGTTTCAACTTGAGTCAGTTGCTTATTCATTGTTAATTATTGAATGATGGTAGTTGATAACCAATTCCTCTTTCATGGACAGTGGTTTAGTAATCCTTGGCTGCCTTCCTGGACTGAAATAGTAACTTTGCAAATCTCAATGGCTTTAACTTATGCTTAGACTAGAAGTGCTAGGCTTAGAGTCAGCTTCAGACACTAATGTATTTAATACTTTGGTGGTACTCTGTTGGGCAATGCACTTGATACTTAGTTACCCAATTCTGTTTTTGCTGTGTGATGGGAATTCTCTCCACTCATATTACTTAGGCTTTAATATTCTGTTGTTTACTCAATGCTTATTACTCTTAATCAAGTCCAATACCTACAATAGATGTTGTCTAAATTGTACTAATATACTAACACCACAATTGTTGATGCTACAATGCATATCAGGGGTGGTCTGCAAACTGAAAATAGACTGAGGCCAGCTGAAAACTTCATTCTCTAAGAATTTTAAGACATTTGCAATATTTTTACAACATTTAATATATAAAATATAACACATGCATTGTGTTAAGTAACAGTAAAAATGTTGTGAGGTACTTGCTACAATAACTGAGTCATATTTCCTAGTGCTTGTAATCCTGGTATTTCAAAATTTATTAGGTACTAAATCCCAGGATTTTTTGATCATTAGTCATTAGCTAAAATTGTAAACTGTATACTAATAGCTAGTTGTGATGTCTATTACACTTCACGTGTAGCACATATAACAAAGTATAACAATTCTTTAACATTGCTAAAAAAAATGCCCAATCTGCTAAATTTCAGTAGCCTTAGAAAGAATAAATTTCATAAATATATGTGTTTGGGCATTGCTATTCCAATTTTCTACAAAAATTAGAATACAGCTTGTAAACTAAGAATTGTAAAAGTTCAAAGGCTTTGACCATGTATAATTGTTTAAACTTTACTAGTATTAATATATCAGCATTATCTATATTACTATAAAATAAACATTTTATATCACTATATAAAATATTCAAAGTTTTGGAAATTTTTGGAACTCCTTTATCTAACAATGGCTTTGGGCAGCATAGACACCCTATGTGCACATAAAATATTGAATGGCCATTGACATTGTTTTATGTGCAATCCCATATCACGGCATTCAAGAACCTACTGCTTCATTTACAAAAAAAATCATTAAAATAGTTAGTCAGAAGTTTATATTGGAAAAACAGTTGCTAAAGACTTGCAAACTTATTTAACAGTAGACAAGGAAATAGACAAAATTTTGACTGGATACATCCAGATGTCTTTTAAAATTCAGGCAAACTATATAATGGCCTTTATTTTCTCAAAAATTATTTCACAATGTGTGCACACGTAAAGGGATGAAATGTGAACGATTTTTCATTGTCACTGAAAATGCAAACTATGGTGCCCTCTGCTAATGCTCCCATTCTGTTTCTGCCAGTTATGTTATTGCTATTGGCAGTTTCATTAACCTTAGTTAAATACAGACTAAGTTAAAATTCATTTATCAATAACAGTCGGCTAGATAGCACTAACTGGAAAGTTTGTATTCTTGCTGCACCGTATTTTTATGCTTCAATGAAGGCCAAAGTGAATTAACATAGCAGCAGATGTAGCAGCTGCTAAAAGCCCCGCCGTTCACAAAGGCCCTGCAAATGGTTGTTACTGTAAAATTTTAGATCAAATTTAAATAAATATGGAATTATTTGACTGTTATTGTCTATACATCAAATATATTTGCTACATGCCCGCTCTTGATTAATAAAGCAGTGATGAAGATTTCAAAAAATTTAATTTCTGGTCATTAAATTATATTAATGGTCTATTGCTGACAGTATAATTCGATGAATTATAATGATTTTCTAACTTAAGAATTCGAATTCATAACTTTCTACTATTGTCTGATTCATATAATATCTAAAATTCATGAATGGCAATAGAATTGAAATTTTTGAAAAGTAGTCTACACACAGCTGAAGAATCTTAATTAAGAATCATTAAAAATTTTGTTGAACTTATTAGAGGCTAGTACTTTTCCACTGATTATTCTTATGAAGAACATTTTACCACTAATTGAGAAGTATGTTGATTGTGAAATATACATGAAGTTGCANTATATATATATATATATATATTGGTTAAATTTTCATTAAATGTAATCATGCATTAATTGAAGTCCACAGACTATATTTTATTCACATGATAGTATTTAATTTTTTATAATTTTTTATGAACACTACTTAAAATATGATGAGTTTTTGATACAGAGTAAATCTTTAAATAATATTGATTTTTTATCTATGCTTTTATAATTGGAATATCTGAATAAAATTGTCAGGGTACTACGCGTATCCTTGTACTGCACGAATTTGTAAAACTTTAATATTTTTGCAACCTTCCGAAACCGCATTTCAGATCTTCCTTGAATTTTACTTTTTTTCTTAAATTGCCAATTTTTTTCATTTTTGAAAAAGAATATCCGGAAAAAATTTAAACAAAACTTCTTACAGCTACATGTTATAAACTGCAATAATTGTGAAATACATTTATTGTATAGGCCACATTTAGGTGGCAGCCGTTTCTTGTTGCATCTCAAATAAATAATTGATAGCACAGTAGCGTATACAGAATTTTCTGATTTGAGTGAGCAATATTTTGATAAAATAGATCATAAAAATGATTTGCAACACCTTGGTTGCTATAGTGTGTTTAGCTTTTGGTAACATGTTTTCCCAAGAGCACTTCTGACATTTTAAGAATGGACTGCAGTGTGCTGCGATAATTGAGCATCTCGTGCTTAACTTCAGGATGGTAACTTTGCACTCTAAAAAAAAACAGAGAGATCGGGCAAGGTAATAAATTTGTGAATAAATATCAATCAGGACGAAATTTTGTTTGCTATCATGAAATATTCCCACCAATAAAATAGTGTCACGATTTTTCGAGGATTTTTCTGAAATCACAAATGTTGTTGCTGTGATAGCATGCTCATGAAAATTCACTATTATTCCGAGAAAGATATATATGCATGAATAAAAATGGTGCCACTCAAGGCACAATCTTGGTCAGCTATTTCAAATGTCACCTTGCGGCTGTGCTAATTAAATCTTAACCCCGCCTTTAAAACAATTTCCAAATTTGGTTTGTTTTGAATCCTGATTATAAATAATAATATTGTGAATTCATCACATAAATTTTCATATGGCTCCCCTGAATGAGGCGCTAAAAGCATTTTGGGGTGTGTTCGCGACCAACGCACTTCCTCTTCCTACACTCCAGAATATGAGATCACAGTCTTTTAGATGCATATTTCCTCATGTCCAACTCTAATTATGATATATTTACATTGCGTAAAACTTTTTAAAAAATGATTGTTTATTGCAAAATTCCTCATAGAAATTGTTGATTGGTCAAATACCAGGCTGTGGACTGTACATACAGCTGGCCGGATTTAATTCCCCATGAATGCTGTTGCAAAGTTACTCAAACATATAGCATGTATATGTAATTACATTCATTCCATAAATTGTCCGGCACTCAAAATGATAGAACAAAAAATATTTAGAGAGAACTAAAAAGTCATGCTAATAATGTGCAAATGCTCTAAGCTTTGTATCTACAAAATAAATAATGAAAATTTGAAATGATTCTATACACGCAGACGAAAATGTATCCAATGTTCCTATAATGTATGAAGTTACAAATGGTTTACTCACATAATTACATTTTAAGAAACTCTTTATATCATATGCTGACTTCAACAAGACATTTAAACTGCATGTGTCAATTTCTTTCTGAGCAATCTATTTATAAGAATAATAAGAATTAATTCAATTTGATTTGAAAATGTAGGTTTTTCTTGGGACGAGATTGTTCTATTCCATCCCTATGCATACAAAGAATAATTTTCTTTGCACCATCCTATCATATCTCATTGTCCCATAAACCATTCATTTGCACCATGGTGTGCATGTGCCATTGAACTGTTTAATGTGAACTATATCTCCTCCCTCTAAATGATCGTAAGTGGGAAGGCTTAGTAAACAATAAATCATTGCAGATGGCTTACAGATTGACATGTGTTAGTGTAAGGCTCTTTTGAAAACGAATTATTACATTTTTCAAATGCATGCTGGAAATAATTTTTTTAGAAATCATAGATGCTTTTGTAAATGATAAGGAAATATCAAAATTGAACACTTGATTCTCTTTATATGCATTAAATTATATTAATTTCATACGCAACTAATTCAGGATAATGTTTCTCCGATTACTGAAATAAGCAGATTTCTCATTATGCTTACTGTGAGGTGCGTTCAATTATATTTGGTGCAGATAATAAAATACAAAACATATTTGATATCATACAGAAGCTAAAATGCTTACGGACATTGCCATGAGATCGAACTTGAAACTAAAAATGAGATAAATTGATAAAATTTACGAAACATTTCTAATGCTACATTAAAAACAGAGTTATTTTGCCTGATCTAATGGAATGTTGTCTCACAAAATCCCATTTTCAATGGGACAGCCATTTTCTTCCAGAAATATTATATTTAAATGTAGATTGAAGTTTGAATCATTTAAATGCAAAGGAATACTAATAAGAAAATGCTTATCCGATTTCAAAATTCTATTCAAGACGAAAATGTTTTCAGGTCTGTTCCTCTATGTCTTGAGAATTCTGTTAGGATAAAATCATATTTAGGGTAGCACATTAAAGGAATATTAATGCATATTATGTTAAGAATAGGTTATGAAAAGCACATAGAATGGACAAATCTTTTATATTGTAAGCTAAGTCAGTCAATGCTAATGTTTTCTCACTTTGAATTTTTCTAACGTTTTTGTGTGTATATGCATTCACTGTTATCATTATATATTTATTGGCTTATTTTATCTTCCAGAATTCACAAAAAAAGATTTTCATCTTAAAGTTGAAATGCTTGTATTGAGGCAATTTTGAATTTTTTAATTAAACAATTAGTTAAAGATTTATTGAACAAAATTCATCAACATAAACATGATGAAAATGAATAATCTTCCTTGCAATGTCACATGCAACTGTAATTTCAAAAATAAAATGTTCAAGAAACTAATGAAAACTAGGAGGATGCTCTCAACAAGAACTTCACACCAAATGCATGATTGAATCTGTTGTGTATATCTGGTAGCTCCACTAACTATACTTACAGTAGATTCCAGTGTTATTCATTTAAATTCTCTTGCAGAATATCAGTAAATTACATTAATATAATTTCTACTATCAAATAATTAAGCAGTTTGATGTTTCTGAATTTCTATTAATACAAATATAATACAGCTCTGATATATTTCAATGCATGGAATGTTTTCTTCAAATAATTAATTATTGTATTAGTTTTTCCAGTAACTGTTTAATACCACACAGGATTGAAAAATTGGGAGCATAATGAATCAATTTATTTTAAATAATTGCTTTGCTAAATTACTCAATTTGCCTCTTACCCTAAGTTAACAACATAATGTCTGCTAATGAGATGATCTGTAAAATTCATCAAAATGTCATCAAAAATGTGACAAATTTTGTAACAATGAATTTTGCTAATTAGGCGATTTTAATGTAACCAGCAAAATAGCATTACAATTAATATTTTGATTTTTTTTTTAATCAAACAACATAAACAAAATATGTATTCTGAAAAACTATTCAACTATTGAATAAATACTATTTAATACCACTAACATAATTTTAACAAAATATTCTCAGAAATACAATTTTGGGTATTGGGTAATTCCAAAGCCTATGAAAAAAATTAGGCTAACCAGAAAAAAATTGGCAATAATGGCAACAACACAGAAATTACCAAACTTGAATTAGAGATGGGGGTAGGGATAATACTATAATGAGTTACTTAAAGTGGTATCATCCTCAAAAGTGGCCAATTTGTAATTTATATCAATAAAAGTGCAGATAAGTATTTCAGTATAAATTATTATTGATAATTGTTAAGAATATTTTGATTAATTTTTTGATAAGCAGTCTGGTGAAAAGAATAATTAGTTCAGGTCCCATCAGAATTTGAAGAATCAAACCTATCAAAAGTTAATGTAAGCAAATCAATGAAGATGAGTTTTGATGAGGCAGTTTAAATCCAAGAAATATAAACAGTGCATTGCAAACTAAGGGCAAAAATGTTACACTAAAAATCTAAACCTTAGGAAAGGAAACAAAGGAAAAATTTTGACATGGTAATTTATTTCTTTAATTAGATTTATTCAAACTTTCCTAGTTAGATATTTTACTTTGAGTTTTCTAAACCTTGTATTATTTTTTTAGAAAGTTTTGCAATATATGATATAAATTTAGTAGCTATTTAAATTTTGTTTTTATATTGTATTTACAATAGTAATAGTTTATAATCAAGTTGTACTTAATCTTATTTTTAATAAACTATTATGGTCAATTTTAAAAGCAAGCAATAATGGTTCTGACTGTTGGGATTTGGATTAATGACTTATTCTCTGTGTCATGAGTTTGATGGTGTTGACAGGGCTTACCCTGTACTTAAAATTTTAGGCTAGACATATTACATATATGAGTATCTTAACAACTTAAGCTTGGAGATCTTTAGCATGGTTCTTTTTGAACATAACCTTAACTAAAGTAGGAAATGGGTAGTTTTATCTTTCAAGTTTTATCTTTATGTTATATTATTAATTTTTCACACCAGTTATTTATATTAAATGTTAAAATTCAATGTAAAGGCAATCATCTTTTAGTAGATATCCAGTTGCAAATTTATATTAACTCAGAAAGAAATAGAGCTACAAATTATGTTTATTTATTAAATATTAATTGTCAAAGTGTCTGTACTAGTTGTTAAGCTAGATATGACTTTATTGTTAAGCTCTTTTCTTCTAAAAGCATAGAACAAAACATTAACTGATTAACTGTGTTGCCTAGTAGCAAAGGAATCCAAATAACTTACCATTAATATTTTTATTAAACAAATGTAAATTGTTAACTTATAACATCTTTTTTCTTAAAACATCTCACTAACCTTATTGAATTTATTTTATGAGAGAGAACTCTTTTTATAGTAAGAAAGAAAACAACTTAGAAACTAAAGCATGTGTAATTAACTATGAGCAGGAATGGGAATTAATCTCAAGGTTAAAAACAAAACCATCACATTAATTTTGTTACTCTGACAGTTCAGTCTCATTGGAAAATTAGAATTAGGATTGATTTCTTTATTCAATTCCATCTTTATTTTTTCAATAGCTTATGCTAATAATTGAAACATTTTTTCAGAGTTGGAATGATTAGTTTTTTTCTCATTTTGAGGACAGAAGTTGACTGCTGACAAAAAACTGATCAATATGGAAGCCTGGAAGTTAAGCAAATGATGGAAAACATTAAATATTGCTCCATGTAATGGCACAATTAAGAACCTCCTGTGTCATTGACATCCTGATATATTTATGAAAATCAAAAAGATTTTACATGATTAATATTTTGCATCCTATTCAAATGGAATGATTCAAATAGGTGGTTGAAAGCATATATTGCACTAGTGGTGGTCAACACATTTCATTCAATTTTAGAATGTAATAGACATCATGTTGTACCAAGTCCATATCATAACTTACAAACAATAGACATATATTTGGCTAAATACAAAATTCTAATAATTAAGGAAAGTAATTTCAATTGATTGAGCAAAGCATTATTTCTGAATACCTATAAATGCAACTATTTATGCAATTAATTTGATGATAACAACTAACTAAGACGTATTTGCCAAACATTGAATAATATCATTATTACAATACATTACAAAATATATTAGTACAAGATTACATTTCATTAACCTTAGTTACATAAATTACTATTAGCACAAATAATTGCATTTATAATTATGTCATTATCTTAACCCTAAACTGGGTTATGAATTTTCTTACTAACTAACTTCATATGTGTAAAGGTTTTGGTGTCCTCCTCTTTCCAATTCTTTATAGTCTAGTGCACTGAGAACTCCAAATTTTAATTTTCATAGAATGAGTGAGTTTTCCACCACTTGTTTAATATCTTCAGTTAAGTCTGTGATTTTTGATTGTAGTTAAGTTTCAATTTCTTTGAAGGTAAATTTTATCATTAGTTTCAACTGTTTATGAATTAAATCACAAGCAAGTGCTTTTTACTACACTCACTTAAAAGCTATCACACATTTCCCTGTAGGTTATTAGCTGTAGTGGACTGGCAAGCTTAAAGTAAATTTTGAAGCAAATTTTTCTACTTACTTTCTCTTTATCTCAGATATATTGTTGTTTTTGGCATTAATATGTATAGTATTACTCCATGCAAATATTTATGGTTGTGAAATACTATAATATATATTTATATTATACAACTATTGCTATGTGTGATGTCTGGTGTATGTTCACATTGCTGCAGAGAAACTGTGGTGGTCACCATGTGATGTCTGGCACTTTCAGGTGACTACAGGAAAACTGCTGGGATTGCCATAAGATATCTGATGCTTACTTAGTTCTGAAGTTTGCTTCTCAATTTCATTGTCATTTAGCACTACACTTGCAAGCATTGAGTACTCAAACATATCAAACTTTGTTTGTAAGCCACTGATGAGATACTCAATTGCCTTTTTCTCATAGCTGAATGTTAACATTATGGCATAATAAATAAAAGAGTGCATTAAAGCATCACACATCCCTTTAAGATCCTTGTTTGTTTGTAAGCATAATGTGGTGTGGGCAAGGAGTATGTGTTAGCTTAGGTTTAAAACCATGTGATACTTTGTTAAGCTTCATATTAGAATCTAAAATATTTGAGAACAACACTGGAATTAATTGTTCTCAGTACTAATCTATTTGTTTGGCAAGCAAGAATTTTAACACTAGAAAGCCAAAAGGGTCAAATTTGACCAC
The DNA here is from genome assembly GCA_900660155.1 of Hofstenia miamia. Classification (NCBI taxonomy): domain Eukaryota; kingdom Metazoa; phylum Xenacoelomorpha; order Acoela; family Hofsteniidae; genus Hofstenia; species Hofstenia miamia. The sequence continues at coordinate 235,456 of CABFPE010000170.1, read as the reverse complement.
TTTGCACATGTTAAATTCATTTGTAATGCCTCATGTAATTTGAATGTAAATAGAAAAATAGCTTATTTTGTTCTTCTGACACTTTCTTTCATTTGCTTGGTTTTCATTAGTTTTACTGGGCCAATTCTGACAACTGCATAAATTTAAGATATAAAATTGTTGGAGTTTCTAGTGTTAAAATATGTTAGTGAAATTACCATGATGAGCTTTTAAAATGTGTAATTATGTAAAAGCACTTATATATTACGTTCAGTTTAACAAGCTCTAAGTTTAAAGGCTTTCTCTAACTTAACTTTGTTTAGAGGAAAGCTATTTCCGGATACACTAGCTGCAGGTTAAACCTTTTGGAACTATAGATCAAAATAATAAAGTTTATTTCAAATTTTTCTAGTTGCTCACTAAGATTAGTAACAAATATGGCCACAAAACATTTATTGTATATAATGGTTTTTATTTAATAAGTAAACATGTCATGTTATTAATTCGCATATTATAATAAAAAAATTTGAACATTCAAAATGCAAAGCAATCTCTTACTTCCTAATTAATATACAAGGTAATACCTTGGAGTTGACTGATTCACAAATCCAAATATAGTTATACATTCATTATTTCAAAAATGAGATTAAAAATAATAACTAAAATTAATACAAGCTTTTTGTAATTTTAAGTTTAGAAGTTTACTATAGCAAAATATACAAATTTATTTATCAAAAAGCATGATACATATCCTTGTAATTGCAATCATTGAAACCAATTTCTCAAGAAAGTTCTTCTACAGTTATTTTACAATATGAAAGTCAAAAACATATTCTTTACTGGCTATGTTTACAAAATAGTCTGATATTTCTCTCTCTCTCTTTCTCTCTCTCTATATATATATATATATATATATCCTTTTTCACGCACTCAATGGAGTGAAAAGAGGTGGTGAAGGTGCAAAGGTGCATAATAAAATTAAAATGAGGTTCTATCTCGCTGTCTGTCTGTACAAAACACTGACGAAGTTTGACATTCATTATCATTGTAAATCTTCGCACTAATTCCAAAATTAACATAAATCACATTTTCAATTTTTAATTTCACGAGTGATCGAAATTTTTTTGAAAGAATATTTCTTGTTCTTCATATTCAATATCACAAGAATTGATTTGATGTGCATATTTACTGCACAAAGATATATATTTGGTTTTTTTTTAATTCTCAAACTCATATTTTTATATGTTAAATATTATTAAATGTTCTTAAAATATAATTTATAGAAATGTATATTAGGGTGGACTTAATAATTTTTTTCGCTTGGTGCGGGAAATGATGAACTTTTAGATAGTCATAATTATTTTGCTTAATTATAAAAAAAATTCAGTGCAATTGCAAAATAAATTTTTGAAATTTGTCAAAAATGACGAAATGTTGACATTTTCAGTAAAAAATAATTTTATTTACTACAGAATTATTTTGTCGGAGCTCGAAATTGAGAAAATATCAAGCATAGATTAAAATACGAATAACTATTTCGTTCAAACTTAATAAAAGTTCCAGCGCAAACTCAAATGAAATTACTGAAATGATGAAAATGAAAAAATCAGCAAAAATTATTTTATTTGTAAAACTGTAAATTTGCTAAGACTATAATGTTTTTTTTCCGAACTTGTTCGTTGCAATAAATTTCAGAGTCACATATTCCTTCTGCTTGCACTTGTGGTACAGTTCTTCCATCAATTTGATGCCTATTTCTGCAATGATATTGGTGCGTGAGATGTCCAACACAGAATCCTCCTGGCTCAAATGTGTTTTGAGACACTTTAGAGTTTTAAGACACTGAAATAATTACTATCATAATTTTGAACTAATAAATGGCTTACTGCTAATTCAGATAGATTTCTCTAAAGTTTCTCTCCTCTTTGGAATCAAGCAGTAGGCAATGAGTGCATAGATCCCTCAGAAATTCCACCTGGCATTGTGAAGAAATGAAAGTTTCTGCCACTTGATGCATGGAAGTAATCCAGTTTCCTGAAAAACATACATTTCGTATATTTATATGTATTAATTTTTTCTATAAAATAATCAAAATTTATACCTTGAAAATGCAATATGCTTTACACAACTCAAATAGAAATTTGAAATCGTCCTGGATTAGGGAGAAACTCTAACCGCGATAGCTCACATGTACAGTTTCCTCAAGTTCTCATAATCTTTCTAGACCTCATTGAGGAATTTATAGCTCAGGGTTGGTTTGGTTGAAGAGATCAGCACAAAAAATTGCAAAACATGTTTCAACAAACTGTCTAAGATCAGGTGCTGACAGCCGATATGCTGTGGTTTCTTCAAGCCCTTAGAGACCATTTCCATTGAGGCGATCATTGTTGACAGCTACCCCATGCATCAAATTCATCTAATATATTCTTGATCTCAACAAAGAGATGTTTGGATGAACCACTCTCACATTTCACAACTCTTAATTTGATACTTCTTGTTGGACTTTGAAGACAGATCATCTGATGCTCGTGGTTGTCAATTCTTGCCATCGAAGTGTAAACAAAAGTTGCACTCGTCTTGTAGAATACTTTGTATTTGCAACTTCGCCTTTTTTGCTTCTCTCATAACAGCTCTCCACACACCCTTAAGTAAATAAATAGGCAAGTAAAGCATTTATTATTTTTAAAATATATCAATAAAAAGTCTAGTTATTTTAGAAAATGGTTGTTCACCTGATTGGGTTGGTGTTGGAATACTGATTCCACTCTCTGACAGTCTGGAGTTAACAACAGAAGCGTTATTAGTTGATAGAGATTTTTCTGGTTACCAAATTTGTTGTATGTTTTGTTGATGAATCAAATTTCATTAGTCTGGTAATATTGTCATCATCAATGCTGCTGAGTTCTCAGATCTCTGAATAGAGTGTCTTACATGTCTCCTTAATGACCTCACGTGTGTCCCATGTGGTTCTTGTCTTCATTACTGAGGGGTCCAGAGACATTGTATTTCATCAGCCAACATATCTATTCTGACTTTTGTCTCCATTTTCTTATCCAAAATTGGTAAGAGTAGAAGCGATCAAGCACTTCTTTCTTCTTTGGAAGGCATACATAAATGTGAAGAGTTTCAACCATCTTATGATCACTTCTCCATTATGTAGCATCATCCAAGAAAGAACACTCAAAACTCTATCGATGATTTATGTTAATTCTTGGAAAATGCATTTATTAATTTTGATAGTTTAATTTCGGCAAGTAGTAGTCGCCAAAATGGTTTGACAAAATTACGTGTGGACGAAACGCCTGCACACAGTTCTGCAAAGCCACGCGGTACGCAGAAATTTAAACTGTGGGAAAACCAAAATTGAAATAAGGCGACTGGTACTTGTTTAGCAGCATTTAATCGGTAAATATGTTTTAGTAAATTTTGTATAAATAGAAAACCACGAGCTGTGAATATGATGAACATTAACCTCGTTATATTTTCATTGATTAT
>CABFPE010000170.1:213722-230982 GCA_900660155.1 Hofstenia miamia | reverse complement strand
ATCTGTAACTACGAAATGGATGGAGTTGTTGGCAGTTCTGGCGAACCTGTTATGATCTCAGTGACTTGGCGTCGGGCAAGTGCGCCCAGAGATTTCAGTCCTCTTCAATCGATGAAGTATCTAAACAATACTACTAGCTAATTGTTATTGGAACATCTGTTAATGCAGTGTGGAATATACAATTAAAGGACAGAAGAGGAAACTTAGATAATACTTACCCCGTGATAGCTGGCGCTGATCCCTGGATTGATTCTCTAAGTAAATTATCTAGTTATGAAGTGTTAGTTTCACCTGGGTAGCGATATTACAATTACATATTAGATGTACCAGGCAGATTTTCTGTCCATGATGCTGAACATTTCTTGATGACGTTTTCAGAAACATGAGCCATTCTCTCTGTGTAGATAACAGGAAGTCTGTGTCTGACAACACTAAAAAGACGAAATTTTTTGAGCGGGAGAATTTTGTTCAAATTAACTCAAATAATAATATGAATGATAGCATAAAAGTTCATCATTTGGAAACCAAAGACATGAAAAATTTTGAAATTTTTTTAGAGTCATAACTTTAATGTCTATATTTACTTTTTGAAATTTTTTAACTATTTTAATTAAGATTCCTTTCTTTCTGCGGGATATTTTAACTTTAACATTAAACTTTAGGTAATTTTAATTTTAAAGAAAAATAATGAAATTACATAAGCATTGTTACGGCTACTCTGTCGCACATAAACCAGTGATGAATTTATACGCAAAAGAACAATTTAAGCTGTTAAGTATAATAATTAAATACTATTTTCTCCTGGTCTACCATTTTTATTCACCACACTGTTCCTACTTAACCCATTTGACTATACTCAATAGGGCTTTACAAATTTTTTGTATTCAACCCCATGCACCTACTTCAAAAATTTTAAACAAATTTGTGTAAAATATTTTTTTAATTTTAGAATTTATTGATTTTAGCATTTTTGAATTGGGGGATTTTCTTGAATTTTATCAACATATTTAACAATCAATATTGATTGAATTTAGGACTAAGACACATTTATCCCATTAGGTGAAACTTTTGTTATGTACTTAATCTTATACCATTGGTCTATTTTGTAGCACATAATGCAAAATTTTCCTAAAAACATAACATGCTAATATTAAAGCATGTTTTGAAATTTGAAAAAAATGCACTGAGTCTTGAAAAATTGCTTAAACTCTATGCTTCCATTTTTAGAATCAGTAAATGGTAGTGAAGTTCGTGCACAGTGATGAATTTTAAAAATTCAATAGTTTGTGCCCTCCCTAGTACCCAATTATGCATTTAGCATTTTATTCTACATTGCACCCCTCTAGAATTTTTTGCTGTATCCGCCCTGGGGGTGCTAATTTCAATCCTCATGGGGAATTGCGGTGATTTGCGGGGTAAATATATTATTGGCTTTTACATACTTCTATGAATATTTTTTATGATTTATGAAATTTAGCGTTGCAATTCAGTAATAAAAAAATCATTACTGTATTGAAATTCGTAAATGTTGATTATAAAGTCACCATACATGTCATGTGCTTTGATATAAATATACTTGTTTCACACTAGAGCTGTGCGATGCTTGCTTTAATCATCCCAGAATTTGATATCTGAGAATATTTTACAACAACTCCAGGTGAAGCATTTTGTGTAATAAAAATATTCAAAAAATTAAAACAACGGGAATTCGTCCATCTAGGTTATCTCGAAAACATATTTCTATTCGTTTACATTCATTTATCAATTATGCGAGCTCAGCTAGGTGAGTTAATTCATTCCGTGTATTTTCAATTAAAAATATTAATAAGTATCATATAAATACTGATAGTGAATTTATAGTACAGTTATCACTTATAAATTTCCCTGTACGTATCTTTAAATGACGATTAGACTAGAATAATTTTTAGTCAATATGAAATTAAAAAACATCAGAAAAAATGATGCTTCCAAATTGATTAAATTAGACAAAGTGGTTTATTTGACGTACCCAACAATATGACCAAATCGAAAAATGAAACATAAAAGCTGTTACTCAAAAAGACGAGCTTTTGCCTTTTCTTGGTTGCAAGCGGTGTAAAGCATTGTTTGTTTGTCACAAATGTCGTCCTCTTCTCTACCTGTTAAGGAAGCAAAAAGGATCTGTCCATCTCCAGTTCATCTGCGTAGGTTAAAAGACTTTTTAGCAACAGTGGGCTGATTTTATCAAAACTTCGCCGCAAAATAAAGCCCAATGTCCTCCATTCCATGTTTCTTATAAAAAGTTGCAGTCATGCCAAATTTAATGATAAAACTGCGAATAATACCATGTGACTCAGTTGCTTCAGAGATAGAATTGAGTTGGGCCTAATAATGGCGCGGGCTGGGTGAGGCTCTGGTCGGATTTTCAAATAGCAATTTGGGCTGGGACGTGCATAAACCTAATAATTGGCATTTTGAAACGGGTCAAGCAAGGCTTGGGCCTAAATAATCGGCCCAATTTCAATTCTCATTTGCTTATTGGTATATACCTATAATTATTGTCATTATTTTGATTATTATTTATTTTTCTTTATACAATATTAAATATTTGATTTTATAAATTTTGTTCTTGCGGGGCAGGGAATTGCGGGGTGGATTCATATATTTTATCTGCGGTGCGGGGTGGTTTGCTGGAGTGGAATATTGCGCAACAAACCTGGTAAAAACTCCAGTAATTTCTCTTAGTGTGTAACTTTTATATTGGAAATTTTTTTCTGCAACATACTTCTCAAAAAATTTGTACATTGGGATGAATAACAAAGCCAAGTGTGCATCTTAAAATTTGTTTTTTGCACATATTAGTATATCTTAAGAATTTAAAAAAGGAAATTTACTACCAACGTTAATTCCTGATCATCGCATTAAATTTCCAACTAATTTTTTATTACAATTCATATAAGTAGAGCTTAATGACTCATTTTCATATGTTCTTTCTGTAATTACCTCATTAACTTAAATTTAATCATTAAATCGTCAAATTGATTCACTCTAATTCATCGAAACCAATTTTTCATAATTAATCTAGCATGGCACCAGCGCTTTTAAACAACCAATTAATCATTCTAGTTTTCGTAAATAACATTAATTATTACATGTAAATAGAGAATCAAATTCTATTTCAAAAAATAACTTAAATTTTTTTGTTAGAAAATTACGCATTTGCTTTAAGTTCTATTTTAAAATATATTTCAGAAGCATTTGTACATGAAGGTTTTCGAAATTATCATTACTTCTTTAGAAATGTTCCATTGAACTCAACAAAACAAAAGTTGAAGCAAATTTAGAACACCTACAAGTCATTCTTTCAAATCAAACTAAACAAAGTGTAAACAAATTCAAAAGTACATTTTTATATCATTATTACAGAATTCTTAGTTGATAAATTATATAAAACATAATTTTATTTGTTCAAAAATGATATTATGCTACAACATTTCCTTAATGAGTTAACCGAAAATAACAGGTGAGGAGATGAACTCATATGTCATAGTTCAATCTTAAAGACGCATGTTCATCGACAATATCATGCCTTAATTTGTAAGTGTCCATGCATACTTGGTATTCACTTAAGATGGTGATAAGCCTTTTATGACTGTGAAATGAATATAGTTTTATAAATTCTATTTTTAAAACACACAATTTAATACAATTTTATTATTTTGCTTTTGATATTAATTTCAAGGGAAAAATCAATTGGTAGTGAATTGATATTGATGCTAGAAAATATCATCAATGAATATATAATTATTTGAATTGATAAACTACACTTATATATTTATGAACCCCAGCATTATATCTCATCAGCACACTGTACTTTGTTCGTCTGGTCATGATCATTTAACAATAACATACAAAAAGGCAAGCCAATTAAGTGAAAATGTTGACTTGTAAAGCTACTAATTATATTTGTATTGAATGTTGACAAAGCTCCTTTGGTTTACATCACTTCAACAGAGATAAGTTATTATGTTCGTGAGAACACAATCTAAAGGTTGGAAATGTAAAGTTTGATTTATTGAACCATACCTTTGTGATAAATTCATTAAGTGTTGTTTTAGATCCAAGTCTAAATGACACTTATAATAGGAAGAACTAGAATCGTAGAAGAAATTTAGAATACGAAGAAGAAAACAAATGAGTAATCTATATTTACAGACGAAGTTAACACCAGATAGAATTTTTTTGAGTAGTATTTGAATAAAACATTTCAGCAAATGACCAACACATGTCTCATATTTAGCTTAGTAAACTTTAAGGTTGACAGTTTTGCAATAAGCACCTTTTCCTAATGAAATATCAGTTGGAGTTATTTATAAACTAGAATGCACCCGTGGGACAGATTATGTTTGGCTAAACTAGTCGGCGGATGTGCTCCGGATTGATAGAACATAAAATGGAATGTCGTGGGCTTATGATCCGCATAACTTCACATCGTGAATCTGGGGGGCTTACCCTTTCTAGTGATGAGAGCATGCCCATAAAGAGTAGAAGCCCAAGATTGCATATCATCTTGAGACCTTGAGAATAAATTTGCATCTAATGTTTCAAATGCGAAAAGTATGGAATTAAAACAAAATTTCTACAAATAGCAAATTCAATAAGATGATCAACATAACTAGAACATATGTATCTGATAATATTTCTGCTGATAATTAAGGAAGCAAACAAAAAGTGGTTAGAGATCATTTTGACTTATTGTCGCGCTTCTAGTGTTAATAGAATGTTAGCAAGTGACTTAGGATTTTTTTTAAATATAATTGAATAAATTAAAAAAATTATAATATTACTATATAATTTGCTTAAATTTTTTGTCCTAGGAAAAAATTATGCTTTATTCAAGAGATTTTAAAAATAAAAATGTCGGCCCTTTACACACATTTCATATGAATGACGTCATTATCCATACAAAATTGAATTTAAATTAGTTCATTAAGTGTTTTTAAAGGATGTATTTTTTGCATCTACCTGTAAGAACAGTAAAAGCACTCAATTTTTAGATTTATTTCAGTCACCAACTAGATAAGCAACTTTATTGACATAAAAATGACTATATGTATGGCCAATGACGTAAGCACAATCAAATAGGGATGCTGTTTTATATCTTAAATATATCTTTAATATAGGATAATTTTTGCAAGGACAAAAAACTTAAGCAACTTACATTGTGAAGTTTTAATTTTCTCAAATTATTCAAGAATTAATATTTCGTGAATAGCCCCCATTGTGCAGACAAAGGCTATCTGCGATATATTATTTCACCCTCTGACAGACTTGATGTAAAGTACATCATTTGCGTTTCTTTTTTGATCGAATACATGCTTATTAATGAATTAAGTGAATAATGCGCAAATTTGGTGGTGTACACTAGCGTGTAAGGTAGGGTGCAAACGTTACCACTTTTGTTGCGAAACTAATTAAGAATTATTCTATCACAATGCGCTCTATAATTGGTTTAGCAACAAAAGTTGTAGCGTTTGCGCCGGGCTTAACCCTTCTACGTCGTTGCTTTTAAAATATGGGCATCGTCGTTTGGAGTAAATTTGTTACCCCAAATTAAAAATTCCATATTATTTAATATACATATACATGTATTTAAAGAATTGTGTTCAATCTACATAAATTCTTTCACTTATAGCATGCATTTTACAACAAAATTTGAAAGCTTGTAATACTTTTCTGTAATATTTTGTAAATATTTGCATGAAAAAAAGCATCTTCTCCCTTCTTTTTCAAGTGGAGAACTTGTCTTCTTTAATATCAGAGTTACTAATCTATTGATGCATATAGCCACACATGTATTTGATACAGAAATTAATACAATTATTACTACTAGATTTACCAATGAGCCGATCTTCTAACGTATCAAGCCGAGCTGGGCTGAGCTTAAACATTGCATTTGATACACAACGCGGCCAAAACGAGCGCTTATTAAGCTAAGCAAATTTATAGTTCTGCTTCTAAATTTGTTTATGCAGATTTTTCTTACTGATTCATTCAATACACCTTTTTTATATTCTTATTTTAAAAATCTTATTTTAAGATGCTTGTTAAATAATAGCAAGAGCGATGTTAGAAATGTTAAAGCAAAATTTATCATGTTGAAGACAAACTCATGTGACTATCTCCGGTACTTGCGACCAGTGCAATAAAGACTTATCGTTTGATGATTTTCCTTTTTTCTTCTATGAAGTATGTTGTAAATTGTTCTCATTGAGATAGAGAACATTTACCTTTGCTCAACTATTTGCTGGGCAAAGTGAAATATTGTGAGATATAATGTTAACTGATTAATTTTGCAAGTTCTCTTGTATATAGTGCGTCAATTGTTTTGCAAAGTGCCAACAATTTGTCACAAAATAATTTACAAGATGGCATGCAATAAACCAAAATCCATAGCAATGATATAAACTTTATTTAGATATAAGCTAGCTTGTGTTTCAATGTGACAGTATTGGGAAATAGTAATTTCGAAATTTTATGCACCAATCAGTGTAACTTTTTACATTTTTGGTAAGTGGTTAAGTGCAAAACCAGATTACACATCATAAAACCAATTACTTTTCATGATGCCTCCATTCAAACCAGGGTGAATGTTGATATTTGAGTTAGACCGTCGACATATTTGTTGTCCAGCATTGCCAAGATGCACCGGATTTGACCTAACACTGCAATTAACATTTATGTATATCATTCAGGGTGGTTACGGGTCAACTCGTGCGACAGTCAAGTAAAAAATTCGACGGGTGGGTTTGCTCGAAACTTTTAGACAAAGCGACTCTCTGGTCATTCATAATTGTTAGGGAGGAAGAACACTAACAGAATTGAGGAACAATTTAAAAAGTTAAACCCTTCAATCTTTAAAATTCTTAAAGACTAATAGATTTTAATTATACTTGTATTTTTAATTGATTTTGTCTTGTTTGCATTGATGCTTTTATGCTAAAACATTTTTGCGCGTATTATACTAGTAATCCTTCTTTGATTAGTTTGGGGTACGGATCATTGTTAGACAGACTAGGTCGGGTCACAGGTTAAAAATTGAACATATTTCATGCTCAATATTAGAGTTCAAAATTTCCATATCCAAGTGAACAACCATCATCAAAATATCTTCATTACTTGAATCTTGAATCATGAGTGAAAGAGCTTCATCACCAACTTCCTCAACAATTTACAAGCAACATTAGAGATTTGAAAGGAGAGTTGTATATATGCAATGTAAGATATAAATTGACTTACCATAATACAGTATTCGTAATATTTGTTAGAGCGTGGGGTAACAGAAACACCCCCAAACGACGTAGAAGGGTTAAGTATAACTAAAGGGAGTCCCTGCATTCGCATCGGCATAGGCTGCTAACTGCATACTTAATTATTCTTTTATTTATATGATAACATTCAGAATTTTTTTGAAAAGCTCACAACAAAGTTTTTTAGCGTTCACACCTGAAACTTTGTTGTCAACCTCATTATCTCGCCAAACGTTATCAGCCAAAGTAGAATCGATTTAGCTCTGAAAATTTTGTTGGCAACAACTTTTTTTTGCTTTCACACTTACAACTTTTGCTGACAACCTCATTAAATTCGCAAAAGTTGTGAACAAAGTTGTAGCTCTGAACGCTACCTTACAGATATATGCAGTTATATACGATAGGGAACTAACAGTTTAAGAAACGGTATTGCTGATGCGCATGAATTGTTGAAACGGATTCTGTCAAGGATAGTCACTCATGATGAATTAGGAGTCTAATGTTGATAGTACAAAATTTCACAAAATATTTGAAAAACGTGTCAACAGAAAATTGGAAACTCGTCCATCATTTTAAGGACCTTTGAACTGAATAGAGAAATATGCAATATAGTAATACACAATTTGTTTTTGAATTATCTAAATATATATATATATATATATTGATAGGAAGACTTTTTTTCAGCTGATGCACAACTTCTCATTACATAAAGATTATATGCTGTAATACTTGTAAGATTTATGTTTATAATCATTTTTCATTATACATGTAATAACGTGTGTATCATAACTAATCTATTGAATGTAATTAATTTTATGAACATGAGACTTACTTAGACTTTCTACATAGTTGATGTTAAAGTCTTGCATTTGTTTGTTAGTTGTTTTTCAATATTATAATTTGCTATATTACATTACAATTTGGCAGGAAAAATTTTAATTGACAAGAGGTATTATTTTGTTGACTTTCTGCTGCCAGCTATTCTTCCTCAATAAATATATTTTTTGGGAAATTCTCTGCAGTCTCACCATTCGAAAACACCAATTTATCTCTTTAACCCTTAAGATACAAAGGTAATTTGCCACCTTTAAAAGACAAAGGCTGATCAAAACGATCACCTCAAAAAACACTATTTTTGCCCGATGTTGATATATTTTAACTCATCTAGATTATTTTTGGCCCAAAGGCTGTATTTCGTCATATTTGAACTACTGTCTAACAAGCTGGGTATTGATTCTTGATGCTATGGCTATAAATGGGCAAGCTATCTTCAATATTTATCATCTAACAGTAGGTAATAACAGTCCACGCACTATGAGACGCACACTTCTTATAAATCTAGCTGATGAATTTGTGAAAATAGAAATGGTGTTTCGACTTGACAGACCATTTGGACTTCCCACGAACATTGTTGAGAATTGGTCCCAATATACAGTGCAACCAAGTCCTCGTGCTGTTCGACGGCAAAAAGTTGAGGCTTCAAGTGAAAGACGCCGATGTGGCAAATGCACTCAAGAGGCAAACGTCCTCGAGATGCCAATGTGAGAGCCTCGAAATGTACAGCTTGTAACTTGCCAATTCGCGGAAAACATGGAATAAAGAAGATTCTGTGCATTGACTGTTGAATTTTACTATAGTTATTGGACGATTGATTCAAAGTTGTAATACGTTGATAATGCATTACAAAATATTGATAATGCAATGTTATGAAACATATTTCAATAAATGACTTGTTATATGATCTAGATACGAAACTAAGGAAAAGGATTACTTCAGACGCTTAAAAAATCTAACCAAAGATGGAATTTTCTTAATGAAAGCATTGGCAAAACTAAAGAGCTAAATATACACATTGAAGAAGTAAGGCATGATAATGGGACATACAAAAATAAGAAGGATATCGCAAATATTTTAAACAGAAAATTTGAAAATATGGGTAAATTCAATTTTAAATTCGAAGAAAATTGAAACTTTTCATCTCAACAACCTGTTATTCGAAGGGAACAATTTCATTTCAATTTAATTTCCTATCATGATCTTAGAAATGTAGTAAATATACTAGATACTAATACATATTGTGGATCCAGCAACCTACCGTATTGGATAATTAAAAAATAATTTTATATTTTTGGTGAATACCTACTTGTAGCATTTAACCAACGTATTATAAATAATGACTTTCCTGCCCTTTTAAAGCAATCTGATATTTCACCGTTATACAAAAAAGGAGAACCACTAGATCCATTGAACTATCGACCAATTAGCATAACACACCCTTTCTCAAAAATATTTATAAAATTTCTAACTGCACAAATGTACAAGTTTATTAATGATAATACAATTTTATCAAATAATCAATTTGGATTTCGACCTAAATTCAGTACATCTGACGCAATTTTATCACTCACAGAAAAGATTAGAATAAATTCGAATCAAAATTTGTTCACAGCGCTGGCCTTACTTGATTTAAGTAAAGCATTTAACTCAATGAATTTCGATATTTTAAAACAAAAATTAAAGCGACAAGGTTTTAGATTCAATGCAATAAATTTTATTATGAGTTTCTTAAGCAATCGCAAACAAGTTAAAGTCGATCATATTTTTCAGAGTATACTACTACAAATCTTGGTGTGCCCCAAGGAACTGTATTAGGACCCATTCTATTTGCATTATACGTAAATGATATTTCAAAATCCTTGACAAATGGATGTATTTACCAATGCGCAGAGAAACTTGCATATTACGAACAGCAAAAAATCCATTTGAGGCAACTAAACATTTGACAAAAGATATTGAAAACCTCGTAACATATTTCAATCTTAATAAACTAAAAATCAATTCTGACAAAACTCAATTTATCCTCTTTTCATCTAAACAAGAACAAAAGCTTACTGAAAAGATTAAAATTAATGTTTGTGATAACGAAATTAGTCAAAGTAAATGTGTAAATTATCTAGGTCTATTAATAGACAGTAACTTTAAATTCGATAATTTCTTCTCCCACAAATTAAAAACGATGGCATATTTGCATCATTTGCGCCATGTAGGAAAATCATCGCATGTAGAACTAATTCATTCATTTGTATTAAGTCAATTTAATTACTGTGCATTTCTTTTTCAAAACCTCACATCGCAAAAACGTTCATCATTAGCAAAAATGATTAACTGGGCTTTTAGAACACTTAATTATATTGAAAAACATGAATCCATAACGCAATTAAGATCAAATATGATATTTTGGTCCCGAGTTACTTTATACAGCATCAATCTTTATGTATGATTCACAAATTTATTCATGAATTAGGTTCATTAAATTTTCTTAATAATTACATCAAAATCAATAAAAGAATTAAAACACTTTTTAGCATCAATAATAGTCAAGATTCATTTTCTTTTAATTGCTCAATCTTATGGAATGATTTAAGTATTGATCAAGTTCCTTTTTAAATCAATTGTGCAGCTATATGGCGACATCAAATTGTATATATATATATATATACACATGTATATATATATATAAATATATATATATATATATATATATATATATATATTTATGCATAATAAATAAATTTTTGTTAAAGCAATTCATTGAAATATGTTCTCGACAGTGCTTAAATAAGACTTCAATGATGCAAAACTTACTGTCCAAGTATAGTTACAGTAGTTATATATATACAAAGTTTAAACTCTAACCTATATTAAATGATGAGTTCAATTCAATAAAGGTAAATCAACGCTCTATTCAACTTTCAAAAAACCATATATGCATAATCGTAATCATATAATATCAAAGTTACTAATAATTAAAGTGTTAACAGCATAGTTAAATCAATATTATCCACAGTATCTTACACGGGATCTTCAAATAATTTGGACTTAAAATAGAAATTAGCGTACAGTCTGCTTTCCAGCAATTTCATGAAATAAATTCTAATAAAGTCACGACACTGAAGGATAGAATAAGCTAAGCCGATTTTAATATCCCTAATCGTAGGCTTAACCCACGCACAATTTCATAGTAATTTGTGCCCAATAGTCAAAAACGGTCAGGGTTGCCGTTGAATTGACGATTTCGCATCAAATCAATTAAAATTAACAGAAATTCTTTTTTGATATCAAGAGTATTATATTATGTTTGACTACAATATATTGTTTACTTACTCCATTAACCTACTCAACTCNAAATGATATTTCAAAATCCTTGACAAATGGATGTATTTACCAATGCGCAGAGAAACTTGCATATTACGAACAGCAAAAAATCCATTTGAGGCAACTAAACATTTGACAAAAGATATTGAAAACCTCGTAACATATTTCAATCTTAATAAACTAAAAATCAATTCTGACAAAACTCAATTTATCCTCTTTTCATCTAAACAAGAACAAAAGCTTACTGAAAAGATTAAAATTAATGTTTGTGATAACGAAATTAGTCAAAGTAAATGTGTAAATTATCTAGGTCTATTAATAGACAGTAACTTTAAATTCGATAATTTCTTCTCCCACAAATTAAAAACGATGGCATATTTGCATCATTTGCGCCATGTAGGAAAATCATCGCATGTAGAACTAATTCATTCATTTGTATTAAGTCAATTTAATTACTGTGCATTTCTTTTTCAAAACCTCACANATATCCCTAATCGTAGGCTTAACCCACGCACAATTTCATAGTAATTTGTGCCCAATAGTCAAAAACGGTCAGGGTTGCCGTTGAATTGACGATTTCGCATCAAATCAATTAAAATTAACAGAAATTCTTTTTTGATATCAAGAGTATTATATTATGTTTGACTACAATATATTGTTTACTTACTCCATTAACCTACTCAACTCATGTGTGTAAGTCAGGTACAAAGTTCACTAATAATTATTTGCATTGTTTTCGCATCTGCTTGTGTCTCTGCTTGCCAGCAGGATTCCTTATAAAGTAATGGATGGGTACTTTTGAAAAACAAATGCCAACATTGGCCTAACTTAGTTCCCATTAAGTGTTCAGAATAGGAGCTATAGCGAATTTTATGCATTTACAGTTAAAAGCACAGAATGTGTATTTTCCTGGCACCTTCATTATTGATTGATTCTTAAGAATTTTGGAAACGAGAGCCTTAGTTGCCAAGATATTTAGTATTATGCAATTTGGTTTTTTTTAATTTGCTCCAATTTTGTAATACCCAATGCTCCATCAGCTCTTTGATTATAATGGTCACGCCATGTTTGTTTGAGGCGCTTGGCTGTCTACAATTGAACCATGGACAATTATATATATATATATATCAATGCAGACCATAGGTGTCAGAAAATTATCGGCCCGACTGGGTTCAGGTATTAAATATTCCGATCGGGTTGGGTTCGAGTCCATGTTTACCTCATATTGTCACTCTCTAGACTGTAGTGTGTTCTCTACATTTTCATTAGTCTAATTTTACTTGAATTATGCAATAAAAGAAAAATAAATCAGAGAAAATTAGTTAAGAAAAGAATTCTTAACACTTATGCATACTGCACACTATCTATGTTCTCAAATATGCCCCATTTTTATAGCAAATCTTTTCCTGCTAATAGAACTAATTCAACATCATTTCTAGCTTAATATTCAAGACGAGGACTTTACTACAGATTTTAAACATCTTCTGTTATTTATCAATTCTAAGGCATCAAACCTCTCTTTATATTTAATCAGTTTTCCATTGTTAGCTCGTGCAATACTCCTAACATGTAAATTTTGTCTGCTTCAAGCAAAGAGTGTTTTTGAAAACTCCTACTTAATTTGTGCTGATGTAAGTTGGCAGAGAATTTTAGTAATTAAATATATAAGAAATGATGTGTGCTCTAAATGATGAAAGAGACAGTTGCAATCCTGGTAATAAATGGTTGGGCAATACATATATAACTAAATTAGTGGTGACGATTCGAAGAACGTATGGCCTTGCCTGTAGGGAATAGTACTCGTCAGGGGGTGGTAATAACGGTGGTTATTTTCATATATAATATAATTATTATAATGAATCTAAATACCAATATTTTTTAACCACTATTATTCAGGCTACCTGAGCATGCTTAGGTCCTTGTTGTAAGCATACATTTAATGATTAATAAACAAAAATACAAACATATTATCTATATTTATGACCTCTTATTTTAAAGATATATTGTTTGAATATGTAGGAAAGTAATTTTCTCTTTAAAACAAACATTACATAAATTGTTGTAGTAAACGAAATTGACAATATGTTAAATGAAATTCATGAAAGAATTTGTCAAAATGTTTAGTAAAACTCCATTAGTTTTGTAGAACGTGTAAAAAAACGTTTACAAATTCAAATAAACACAAATTTTATTTTCATATAGAATTACTTTTTAAGGAATGTTTGGATAAAAAAGTAGCAGAATATAAATGCTCTTGTTGTGGTTCCCTTTTCTTAAGTTTTGTTTACAGTGCACACGACTAATTGCAATAATCTATTTTAGTGCAAAATTGGCAGCTAAGTTTTGCTATGGCCAGTTAATAGCAAAATAGCTGGAGATTAATCGTATTGATAAATCGTTGTAAGTTATACCAACAATCGCGATTATCTCATTTAACTTTACAATACTATCAATGGCAACACTTTTATGTTTTGCACAAAAGCCTATGCAAAAGATTAAAATATAAGTAATTTCATTTAATAAAGAGGGAACGCACCTCATTTACAACGTGCTCTCTGATTATTGAGATTTTATTATTTTGTGAGATGAAAACATTTACCAAATTTAAGAAGAAACCAACAAAAAGTTAAGGAAAATCCTAAGCAATTTAGATTAATCTATACACAAATTTAATACAATTTAGAAAGTTTTTGATTTCATTGGAAACATTTGTGAAAATGGATACTAAATACTATTTGGTAGCCAAATACAATCATTTACAGGGGTCTCGCAGCATCTGCTCCACGAAGGCTTTAACTACCTAACCCCCAGGCTTACGAAACTATATGAGACGTTCATTGTATTAAGGTTAACAATGCAATTTGAATTTCAACAGAATTGAATTAGCATTATTGAAAGACTAAAGCAGATATGCACATATTAATCAATGCATTATGCAAATTATCGTAATCAAATTCATAGTGTAGTGTCCATGGGCTTCTGTATGGCAAAAGACACTATCAATGGCGTAAAAGAAAAAAATTTAGGCCGAATAATTGGTATTTTGAAATGGGACAGGCTTGGGCATAAAAAATCGGTCTAATTCCAACTCTGTCATTTCATTAAAATAAGCAGTTGTGTTACAATATTTCCCTAAGAAACATTTACCTGTAAATAAGTTTTGCTGGGAGTGCCCGCTTATCAAAAAAAATTCAATGTTTATTGAAAGTAAGCTAAAAAGCTTAAACAAGGAAACGGGTTGGAAAACATTTTTCCAATCTCGGAAGCAACAAAAATATTTATATTTCCCTCGCTTAAGCAAATTTAAATTTATTGATGATAAAACTCTATGATATGAAAAATCTTTCAATAGATACACAAATTTCAGGAATGCCAAACACGTTGACAGCAAGGTGAGAAAGAAAGGTGTCCTTCCTTGTAAAAAAGTCAATCGAATTATAATCAACAAATAGTTCTAAAACTCTTTGTAAGTTGTTGTTTAATGCAGTCCATTTTAAAATCGACCGCAATGAATGAAGATTTCGATACATTATCGCCTATTAGGACACTACAATGAAAGCTAAATAAAGCGTTTATGTACCTTTATTGAACTGGACTCATCATTTTATATCGGTTAGAGTTTAAACTTGCTATTTATTTAACTATCTGTAACTATACATCCAAAGAAAATTTTGCACCATTGTAGTCTTATTTAAGCACTGTGGAGAACACATTCACAATGTGCACATAGACTTTGAGTTGGAATTCATCTGGAAACCGCTGTGGGCTTCTTTTCTCGGATGAAAGATTCACTTAGTCTAGAGGGGATTAGATGTTGGAACCGCTTTCATTTGATACGAAGCCTAATATAGTTTGGTACTGAAAAAAATTAAATTTATTGCATGATGCTTTCTTTGTACGAATATTGTATCGAAACAGATAATAACATGATAACATGATGTTGGTTTGAATAAATTTGTTTGAAGCATATGAAATGATACACAAAAGCTTAAAATTTCAGTAATTCAGACGCCCCACATTTCGATTTATCGAAAATGCTTGATTGATTGAAACATAATTAAATTGTTTATTGATAAATTCCTTGCCTGATGTGCTTGGGAGCTGCATCTCAAATATTGATTCATATCTGAGAAGACAATAAAATTAGGACAAATCGTGTAATGTATCGTTTCCAAATTCATAGTTTTTCCTAAGATCCTTAAAATATGCTTTTACTGAGAAAATGTATAAAGAGAAATAAACATTTGATGTAGAATTATTGCATTTACAATAAAGTGCTTAGTTATGGATATTACTATTATTTTAATTATAAATGAATAAATGTGTGCACATTTCGTAATCCTTTTTAATGATAAATGTATTCAAAATCAATTACTAATAATGCTGCAATCACTCTGATTCTTAGAAATTATTTTCGTTTCCTTATTTCCCAATAATTTGATCATAAACACTAATAGTTTAAATATTTGTAGGGAATAATTTCGTTCAATATTGCATTTTTCATGCTCAGGTATCACGCATACAATTACCATTGACGGAGCAGAAGAGAGGCACAAACTGAAAATAAATGTTTTAAGTAATGACTTCAAATGTATAGTGTTTTCAATCGCGTTTATCCCCAAACAACCTGTTTTGCATTTAAAGTCACAAACCGTTTTGTTCATATTCTCCTATAATTTCTACCAATCCAGGGATTTCGTCACCACTATGGGTAAGTGTGCTTCTCTGCTTTATAAATATTTAAAAATTAACCCCCGAAACATATTTTGCTCTTAACATTAAAAACCGTTTTTATATATTAGGACATTTGAGAAGCCTATGATCTGGGCACAATGATGGGCAAGTGTGCTGCTCTGTTATGTTGAAAATTCCTCGTGTGCTTGAAGTGCATTTAAATATGGAATTTTTACAAAATTTTTTAAAATTTTTCCATTCCTATGGTTCAGGTAATAAAGCAGTCTAAAGTACATGGAACCTACAACTGACCTCAATTACTGTGTGTTCTATCAATAGATCACCCAAGTTTCCTCAGTCCGCGTCTTGATCAAGGCGAAAAAATAAAAACGTAAAATAAAGTGATTGGAGTTGTCACAAGCTAAAGTTTTCCTCCATTGCAAAAATATCGGCATATATTTGGTTCTCTGCCGGCTTTTATTGAAATAACAATTTCTCTACTAACTACCTCTTTCAAATCTGGAAAATATAATACGTTTGCCCAATGCGATATTGACAAGTTCTCGTTTTTTGCATAATTTATATTATTGAAGCGTTAAACGATGTGCAGCAATTCTCATCAATTGCATTTTGTGGCTTTGCGAAAACATGCGAAAGACTTATTGGAATTTAACTGTTTATTGTGGGGAATGATCTGTCAAATTTCAGTGAATTGATTTCCCAAAACTTAACCATTTCCAATTTCCTTAAACTACTAACATAATGATGTAACTGATTTCTTAATATGTTCATTCACAATAATATTAATTCTGTATAAATTATTTCAAAATGTATGCTGTGACTTCATAATTTTCTTTCAAAAATCAACAGGCTGTAAAAACCTAGTCACAGGGGGGCCGTAGCCAGCATTATCTCATAAGGGTGGGGGGGTCGGTACGCACTTTAGAGGGACAGATGAGAATTTCGAATTTCCTTATAATATAAACTAATATTTTTACAAGTCAATCAAAGGCGGGTGAAGCCCCGCGAAAATTTTTTGAAAATATAGGCAAAATAGACTTTAGCATTGCATTATTGAGAGCAAAGTTAAAACAATATATATATATACAGTATATATATATATATATATATATATATATATT
>CABFPE010000170.1:149172-188499 GCA_900660155.1 Hofstenia miamia | reverse complement strand
GACCAATAGGAAAGCTATAACAAATAAAACTCCCTATTCCTACACCTAACCTAAAAGCACATCAAGTAAACAACAACTACCAACTGCACCACACTTTTGAAAGGCTGTATGTGCTTGCTGTTCCAGACTTCCTTTAAATGCAGTTGGGGACCACTGTCCAGATTACTCTAATGCTTTTACAGGTTAGCTTTCCATTTAATTTAATAAAATAACTTGACAAAGATAAAGAAGTAAATCCAATAAATTTCATTCATCATCAAATAAATCAACTGCACTCTTTTTATACTTAGTAATATTAAACAATCAAACACTTAGCTAGTACCTGTCTAATCAATGTTGTTGTGTATGTACTAATTTTCCCTCTAATTTCTTTGTCTGCTGTTTTACACACATCAGCATTAATTAGTGTTTGTGTTTCATTTTTTTTCTATTTGCCAAATGTACTGCCAAGCAAATCAATATAAAAATACTGCTTTTATGTTTTTACAAATAATATCATTAATAATAATCATTTGTTTTACATTTAATAATTATTTTACTTGAGTCTTAGTTCATTCCACTCCTTCTCTCACCTTGACCACACATGATATTATGTTGATTATGTTACACTATTGTTTGATTTGTATCAATATGTGTGATTTATTCATTGTTGTATTCACTTTATTCTCAGCAAAGACATTTTATTTATTTTCTTTTGACTGGTAATTTTATAAAATGTGTTTCTAATTTTTCAACTACATCATTAAAGGACACCCATTTGGATGACAAGCTGGTTAATGGCCATCCTTTAACTAGGGTAGGTATACAGATAGGGCACTTGCACTGCTATTTATTTATAATGAAATTTATTATTATTGCTTTCATCTAAATTGCATGAGATGAGAAATGCTCAAAGATTAGGTTATTTTACTTAGCACTTAGGGCTTCTTATTTCTTATTCAAATTAGGGCTCTAGTTTTATGCAACTCTTCTAAAAGGTTATCTGTATCAGGTCAGCTGAGTGTGGCCACTCTTCCCTAGCACAATTTCCTGTTCACTTTAACTTTAATTAGGATATGGCATATATCCTAGTAAACATTTACCATTGGGCCAATGTTGCTAAATGTTGGCATTCAGTTGGCACATCATTGGCTATACAATGGTTGGATAGCCAACAGTAATACAACACTTTACCAACAAAGAAAATTTTTCAACTCTAGGCATTATGTTGGCCCAATGTTGTTCAGCCAACTGAATGCCAACTGTTGGCTAGACATTGCAAAATGTTGCATTTTTTGCTGGCCACAATGATGGGCCAACGTTGGCCCAACATTGTACAATTGTCAGCCAACTGTTGGGTTAACGTTGAAATTTTTACTGGGATGCAGAAGGAGTTAGTTCATTTTATAGCATTGGTCAATCCATGCATCAACTCAAAACCCTGAATAAGATAGAATTGTAGGAATTCATGCTGATTTCTCACCAATGCCACAATATGGTTATTGTCTATCTTTTTGATGAAAACACCAACACTAAAATAACCAATTTGTAAGAAGGATATAGAGAATATGGAAGCTCAAAGCTCACATGAGATTGTGATATGCCCATTATTATGGTAAGCAAAGAACTGGATCCAATCAATTGTTACCATTATTGCCTCACTTGAGAAAAACAGGAAAATTATGAATCACTTTGGAAAATTTTGCATATGACTAGTGGGAGCCTAAAAAACTTTTGGCAAAATATGCCCTGTGGTTTATAAGCAGCAAATATTAATATTTTTACAGATACAATGAAAATTTACATGTGAGCAGCTACATGTGAAACCAAGCTTAATTATTTTCCATCTGTTTTTGGTCCATTATGTACAAGATTGCTTATTAAGAAAAGTGTATCCTCCATGAAAACATCTTAAAACATGATAGAGCAATGTGATTTACTAACAAAAAATCAAATATTATTTGATATCAAGGGCTATGACTATCCCCAGTGCTCATATAACACAATCATAGGGACACAGTGCAAAGCCCATTTGATAAAGTAACAAATATAGCAATTGTCACACAGGTAATGAGAACACTGGAACAGTTTTTTGGAGAAGAAGAATTATTAGCATCTTCTTCAGTAGAGATTTCATCAATGACTCACGCAATACTAGAGCAACTAAATTTGCAGAAATTTAGTATAAAAGAAGAAAGGCCAGTGATGAAATGTTCCATTACCAAAGAAGAGATGATTCTTAAAATAGAGAAAAGCTCAGAGGTGAGCAAGCAAGGTGAACTAAAAGTGAATGAGAGGCAGTATGGTGAGACATCTGTCAAAGAGGTAGTAAGCTTGATGAAGATTTTCTTAACAGAAATGCTAACTAGAGAAGAACATATTACTAAGCATATTGCCAGGGAGACAGAGATTGATGTTGAATTCACAACAATGAAATTCTGATTAGTAGAAAAGAAAGACATTAAGAAATAGTGGACTATAAAATAAATTTTGGAATTTGATTGAAGGAGGTTTTATAAATTATCCAGCAGTGATAAGCCCAGCAACATTTGAAGATGTGGAACAGCACATAACAACAAAATATTTATTGTGCATACCATGTCCTAGTTTGAGATTTCCATTAATTTTACTAGCCTGGTGGGTAAAAAAGAAAAAAGCAGATCCAGTTACCATAACAGCAGGAAAAAACTATGTTAATAATGCTGCAGTTGTAAAAGCATACACTAAATCAGAATAGTACAAAGTAGCACATAAAAGACTGATTGATAGAGATAATGTAAAAATAGTTTTTATAGATGGAAAATTAATGAATGTAAGTAGACTTGTACAAAAAGAGAGAACCCATTAGTGCACAATTAGAAAAGATTAAGAAAACCATTGCAGGCTTAAATCCTAGGATACTTACTCTCTTCACTGCTGCAGGTGGCTTAGCATGGCTTGACAATATTGAAAAGATTACAAAATATTACAATGTTTCCAAGAGATTGGAAGTAATAAAACTGATAAGAGCAGATATTACAGTTCTGGAGATAAAACCAATATACCAGATCACGCACTATCCCTCTCTATTTGTCAATAAGTTAGCACAAATGAGCTCCCTAAGAATTTCATTCACACACTTCTACCCAGACAGAGAGATTAGAGAAGAGGGTGCACACACTAGTTATATCAATGGCATTATGACAATATTGATTACATTGAGAGGAATGCAATTATATGAACAATTTTATGACATCTTCACTAGACAATATAATAACATACGTGCACATTGTATAATAAAGACAAATCACAAAATTTAGCTTTTGAATTTGTTTCACAGGCACCAAAATTAACTGATTTTTTATATCAGCAGCAGCATTGAATGAAACAGTTGGATAACTGCAAACTATCTCAAGAGCAATGTCTTTTAGGACTTTTGACTTTGTGAGTGCATGGTCTCCCAACTTTGGCAGTTTGCTTGGCTCTTAAATGCAGCTAGCTGATTCAAAATTCTCTTGATTAACAGTTGCTGAACTACTTTTTGCTTAGTAATAAGAGAACAATTTTCAATATGCACCAGTGTGTAAAGCACATTGATTTGTTAGTACTTTTGTCATATTTAAACCATTGGAAGAAAGCAAGACATAATAATGAACAGTTACTTAGTTGCCTACAGGGCTTCTTGGAATTCACTTATTTTAGGTATGTTGCTTAAAATTGCTTAATAAAGTATATAATACCTTCACATGCAAAAAATGACACAAATTCACTGCCAATTTGCAAAGTGATAATGTTCTGATGACAAACATTAGCATATCTTAAAAATCATTTTGGAATATCAATGAACACATTGTTGTTATCCTTTTATTACAGAAGGGTGCAAACTTTTTCACTTGAAATATTCTTAAATGATGTAGATGATGAAGAAGAAGTACTCATTAATTGATCAATACTGAAGAAAAACAACATTATGTATTAAACATTTTAATAGCATTCTGGCAAGCCTTGACTTTGCTAACAAAAAGAAATTAGCAATGAAAGAATAATTTGATTAGTAAATAATAATAATAATGGAATTCTGTGAAACCAGAAATGTATTAGTTTTATATGACTTATATTTCATATAATTAATCTTCTTACCTCACTTCTATTACAATTGGAAATCTCCTAGGTACATGGACTTAAACATACTACATCTCTCACCTAACAGTATGAAGCCATTGCTAAGCCTGACTAAGAAATTATGTTTCTCATTGCCCATTGGCATGTTAAAGTAATGCCTATTTTCCAAAGCTCTTGTCTAGCATTGATGATTCCTCTTTGCAATAGCAGGTTCATAAAAATGTTCAACTAGGGCTGCCTATTGTGCACATGACACAGTATGAGCCAGTCTGGTTTACTGTTTTTAACTGTTTCAACTGCTAAAGTAGTCTAATAGCTACTCACTTCTGAATTTCTTATGTAAATGTAATAGAATGAACTGCTTAAAGCAAAGCAAAGTGTTATAGAGATGTTGATTTGGTAGGTTAGTAAATTCTATTAATGGTTAAATATCTATCAGATCACATTTGTTATTTGTAATCATTCCATTGTCATGATTCATTTATATTAATCATTATAGATAGAGTACTGAATACAAATGAAATATGCACAATGAGGCCTACTAAATTGTTGTACCACAAATCCCTACAAGCCAAAATTTTACCCATACACCCCAACACATATGGTGTGGTGTGGTGTGGTTTGTGTGGTGTGGGGATCCCCACTCCCACAGCAAGCGCTGATAATTAAAATATGTTGGAAATTTATGTATTTGAACAGACATAGTGTAAGTTGACCTTTAAATTTCATTCAAATTCCCTCATTGATAATTGCACTGTATGCCACTGTCTAGTCAATAAGGAGATTTCTTGAACATGAATTGGATGAGACAACTGAGCCCATCTAATCCAGTTTCTGAGATGGTGATTTTAATAAATTTAATCAATAAATGCTGAAATCCAAGGTGAACTCAGTTAACTCATCCTGCCATCTGCTTGGATTTTGTAAAATAAAATGCAATATTTCTTACATGGCAGCCAATCTTTAAGATAAAGTAGATAATTTTTTATTTTCATGCATACTAATGTACTATATTTTAAAATTGAGAACATTTCTGATACTTTTTTTGTTAATAATGTGTTGATCATGGTTAAATATTACCAGCAAAATCTTGAGTTTGCATACTGAATTAATTACACATTATCTTTTCAAAAATGTAATTTATCCTGTTTTATTGCAATTTTTTGTTATTGTTCACATGATTTTAAGCTAGTGAGGAATGCAAAGATCCCATAATATATATTTGCTTCTCATAAAGCTATTGTAGATGCTTCAATGAATTAATATTATTAAAAGATTTTGATACAATTCAATTACATAAGAAACAGGAAGTTTACTTGTTGAGGAATTTTTTTCACTTTTAACATATTTTCTAGCATTCATCTTAACAGCAGTTATTGGAATTCATTAAAATATTACTGTTTTAAATCTTAAATTTGATTGAACAATAAACTCTAACTTTAATTTTATTATATTGAATCATACTTTTCACAGAAATTCAATTAATGTTGTAGTAAATTTTGAATTCTTCCTTTCTTACTATGCACATCGCAATTTTTATATAAATTAAATTTTTTTATCATTCTAGATCTAGCCTGGGCTATAAATGAAAATATGAAATTGGTGAACAGAACAGTTCTTACAAAGGCCCTACAGGTTGTTGGTCTCAGCAGCACTCTCATGCTTTTGTTTTTCGAAGGCATCTATTTATCAATTATTGGTCCCATTTATCCACTTAGAGCAATAAATAAACATCACGCATCGCAAACAGTCGTAGCTGTAACTTTAGCCGTGTTTTCAGTTGGTCAGATTGCTACTGCAATATTTTTACTCGTGTTCGACGCAAAAAGATTCATCAGAATTGTGTTTATTTCAGCAGGCATCTCCGCTGCTTTGGCCATCATTGCCTTTGGGTATTTTTTTGTAAATCTCAATTATCTATTTAACCTTTTTGATTATTTCCATGAAATGCTTAACGAATTTACATTTTTTTCTTTATGAATAGGAAGATATTAGGTTCATTAATAATTAGAGAAATATATTTTCAATTTCTTGCATAAGCAATTCGTAATGTTAATACATTAGTGAAAAAATGATAAATTATGAAGTTGCTTTTTCTTACAAAACCATCTATAATCAATAACTGTTATGAAGATTTTGTCAGACATTTTACTATTACATATTTTTTCATTGATCTGTTAAGAACTTGATCAGATTTCAAAACGCCTAATTTTCAATAGAAAACATCAATGCTTTTATTTCAAATAAGTTTTACACTTAGACATATCAATTTATTAAACCATCTACAATGAATGCTGGTTTTTGATAGCATTATCTGCCATATTCAGCTAGCATTCCATCAATTAAATAAGAGATAAACAAATAAATGAAACTAATATTATTTCTGTATTTCTATCAATTGCGAAAACATGTGAATGTTAGTTTTCTGCGGTCATTGCCGCGGCCACAGCTTTGCCGTTAGCAGCCTTAGCCAATGCTAACGGCCGGTTAGGGCCAAAGATTTTGTCTTACGGACAATTCCTGGCTAAGATATATTTCTGAACATTATGAGAGAACTATTTATGTTCATGATTTTTATTTGTATTTTTGTTTTAAAACTTTATTGCTTAGACAATTTTCTTTAATTATTCGAACTATGAGCATGTTTAAATCATTCCATTGAAAATTGCAGTATATCACTTAATAGTAATAAAAAGCTCCGAGTGTGGCAAGCTAATCATGGCTTCTGACAGACTATGACTAAAGCATTACGGCCTACAGCCAAGAAAATTGAATTACCACAGAACACTAGTGAATTTTAATTCCATCAGTCATAATGATAGAGAGCCAGAGAACAAGTTATCCCAAACTTCTTACAGAAACAAATGCCTCTGGCCGAAATGATTCCTAAGATCTAACTCTGCTCATTCTAGAGACAAGAAAATACAATAGTTACAGCTACATGCGGACTAAAGCCCATGCTACAGGAACAACATTTGTCGCCAATTTTTGTCGTCAGAATGAACAGATTTTAAAAACTATCTAAATTAATAAAATCACATTATTAAATATACGATTATCATAGAGCTATCGGCTTTACAGAATGGTATTTAAACTGTGTCGAAACATATTATCATTGGAGAATGAAGGGGGTGCCACACGATGGGCTTTTGCGCTAGGTTAAAACAATTAAGTTAAATGCACTCTGTGTAGCCGCCGAAATAATTGCAAGATAGCATGTGCCGGGGCATGAGTTCATCGTGTAGCATGCAAAAGAGCCCATGATTGGACAAAGCCTATCGTGTGTTACCCCTTGAATTATCACCGTGCAATAATGAAGAAAATACGATTGATGCTGTTTAGTTTTTTGCTACAGTCAGCCTATGAGATTTGTCACCCTTCAAACCACGTGAGATAATTAGCGATATTAAATGATTTTGTAATTGCCCCTGCTATCAATCACATAAACGGATGTTACAGGGTGGGTTTTTTTCCTAAAGCAAAACACTTATGTTAAATGCACTCTGTGTAACATCTGTTCCTGCGCAAGATAATTGCCTGCTGAACTTTCATCGAAAATTCAAAGTCTTGATCGATTAACAAAGAAACTGTTTAGTGAAGCTGAAAATTTATTGAAACTAGTTCTCTGCCTCTCAATATCGGTAGCAGAATCCGAGCAATCGTTTTCTTATTTACTGCGATTGAAGACCTGGTTACGGAAAAGCATGCTGCAACTAAGACTCACGCATGTAGCACTCATCCACGTTCATAAAGAAATTGTTGAATCTCTTGATTTAAATGTTCTTTTGTCTGAGTTTATAGGAAAAACTCCAGAGAGACGTGCAGTGTTTGGAAATTTATGATACTTGCAGATGTTTCACATTTTTGAATAAATTTTTTAAAGGGTTATTCTAATTTTCTTATTTCTTAATATTTTAAATAAAATACATTTTAACTGAAACTGATAGATATAACTGGATTTTTTCCAAAAATGGGAGTAAGATAATGAATTATATTATATTCAGAAAACATCGAAAAAATATGTAGATTCAAAAGGTTTTATTTAAAAAATTGAGAATGGATGAATTTCAGTTGGTAGGATGCCTCTCCCTATATTTAAATCGTTCTCGCGTCCCTGGTTGCACTTTACTCATTACTTGATTGTGCTACTGCAACCAATATATTATATGGAACCATAGAATATGTGTTTTATGCATAGCAAATATATAATTTTATGGTATGTATATATTTAGGCTTGCTGATTCAATCCAAAATATTTTAATTTACCAAGCAATTTGTATAGTTAATCGTTTTATCACTGGTGCCTCTGCTGGTGGAGTTTGGACAATGATTTTCGCAGTTGTTACTACTTATTTTGGAGAAGTTGGTGGCAAAATATCTAATGCGTTTGTTCCTTTTTTCTATACGGGAATAACATTGGGATCACAAATAGCCCTTTTTCTTTCTGCATCCTTCGATTACTCAACACCCTTTTATATTTGTGGTGCATTAGGGCTAGCATTTGTTTTAGTCTCTTCGACAATGCTTTTGCAAAAAGAAAACTTAAACTACGATGCACAACATTCAGAAAGAATACAGATTACTTCTTTAAAATATTTATCAGATTTTGGAGTTATTGTACTACTGCTTAATCTCTTCTGTACCAACACTACTTTTGGGTTCTTTGATGGAATTTTGGCCCAGTTTTATACAGAGGAAATTGGAGTAACCTCAATGCAATTAAACATTGCTTACATTATTATAAACATTCCACTTTTGCCTTCAAGTTTGTATTTTGGATGCTACTTATCAAATAAGGGTTACAGCTTTCTTGTTGTGTTTTTCTCATTGCTTCTGAACTCTATATTTATATTCTTCACATTTCTGAGCAATTATATTTCAATACTCAAAGAATGTTATGTGATATCTTTTATGATATTTTTTGTTTATATTGCAAGATCTTCAGTTGTAGCTGGAATATTTCCAGTTCTTGCTATCTATGTTCACAATAGATTCCCAGAGTCGAATCTGGTGACTATAAAAGTGTTTGTTGGCTCTGTGTATGTAATAACTGCACAAGTTGGCATCGCCTGTGGCTCGGTATTTTTCATTGGTTTTGTAAAAGCATATTATGGCATTTACAATAGTATTCTTGGAATATGGATTCTAAGCATTGTCTTTCTATTTAACTTTATATATTGCTTTATCATTAACTCTAAGATATGCCTTTGGAAGAAGCATTTTCTGAACTCTTAATAAGAACATTGTTGTATTGCATAATTATGAAAACATAAATTATGTTTAGAGTTAATATTCATGGATTTGTGTGCATGCATATATGCATATACATAGGGTGTCCCAAAAATGTATACACAATAAGTAAATGTTTGCTAAAGCCACCCAAGGAAATTAACAACCTCACTAAATATTGAAAGTTATTTTAATTTTCCAACATAAGTTCCTATTCTAATTTTAAAAACTAAGCTAATCAATGACAGTCAGCATAATTGAACTTCTTAGCAAATTTGTTGTATAAAGTAATGTTTCTTGTCAATTAGAGCAACCACAAGTTTGAGAACTTTTCTACAAATTTGTATTATATATTAAATATAAATACTATACAGAAGCAGAATTTCTGTAAATATATTATGATGTAAGACATCAACATAAACTAAGTAAGAAGTAAATACAATCAACATGATCAGAAAGTTAAGATGTGTATCCACTATCGATTATTACTATCTGTTAAGAAAGCAGTAATAAAAGTTGATAGTCCGAACACTTTGGCTGAAAAACAAAAGTAATGTCACCTGATAATTTATCATTTGATAAAACGTCGATAGGGGGAATGATAGTATGATTCAAGGCAGATAGCTAACTTAATCAAATTGCTTATTCCAAAAAGAAATCCACTATCAAAACGCTGATTATTGAAGTTAAAATATTTTAACTTTAAAATATGTTAGCATTGATTACATTCCAAGGGGACCAATCATTGAGGAAATCTCAATTATCTTAAAAAATCAATAGTGCATGCTAAATTTCTGGTTTTCTGTTGAAAATCTGATGATAAAAAGTCGCCAATCTGAACACAAATAATTATATTTTCTATTAATAATTCCAATTATTATAAACTTAAAGCATTAAAAAAATTACAGCCTTCAATCCTTATGAGATGAGAAGTTGAATTTCTTCCCATCAAAATATATAAAATTTTGAAAATTTTTTAAGTGAAAATTAAAAGTAAAAATATATTTACCCAAACATTGCTACACATTACTGAGTGTTGAATAAAGACCCAATTTTTAAAATGTATATTCACTAAAATTCAGCCAATAAGCATACCTATTTGAAGAATTAGTGTGAAATTGAAAATATAATATGATTTATGCTGTTGAATAAATTACCACACAATCTCCATAAAAATTGAACAATGTTTTTGTTTACTAGGGAATTTTTGCGTCTTCCCTCATAAATTATCATGCATTGTAAAAAAATCTAACAAATCTCCATCAGCATTGTTTACAAGAATATTTTTTATGTTGCTTTGTTAAATTCATTTGTTTTAAGGTGTTGATAATAAACCAGCCAGATAAATTGTTTTACCATAATTTTGCTTGAATGTATACACTTAATATTCATGCAGAGTTCATTTTTTTGCATTAATTGATTGTGATCATAGCAGTTTTGAATATTTATTCACTAAATATATATTTCCATGCCTAAAATTTACTTGTGAACTTTCCTTTTTGAAATGAATGCTGGGCATTCTAAAAGGTTTTTACTGTGTTAACAAATTATTAGAGTGTTACTAGATATAACAATCTCTTTACATGATTGTTCAAATATATCATACATACCATTGCATTTGAATTAACCATTAAAGACTTTATGCATTTAATAAGAGCATATTTCCCATTTTATAGTGAATTATTGACACATTAGAAAACCCCTATTATGTGATATAAATTTAATTATTATGAAATGTAATTGTACACTTGATCACTAAGCCATCTAGCATGGAAATTAATCCAAATCTCTCCTTTGTATAATGGTTTGATTATATCTCAATTTTTTATTGCAAGTTGATTAACAATGATAAGCTAATATTTGCACTATGTGTTATTCTTTTACATAAGACGGAATTATAGGAACAAACAAATGACATAACAATCATGATTTAAAGGCATTGAAGTCTCTAAAATACATTAATTGAAAAAGCATAATTGATTTTTAATTTTCACTCTTCTACATGAAGGTGGTGTTTGATATAGAAATATATCCATAGACATATATAAGATTTTAAAGTATTGGACAAGACATTAAATAATTTCAAAATTTCATTAGTTGTATAAGTTACAGGGAAAAAGAGAATGCCACATTTCAAAGCATAAAAATGACTTACCACAGTAAACAAGAAACCAAATTCCACAATTAAACTCTCCATGAAGACTAATTATTTCATTAAAAACACATTGTTCTAGTTAAAATGATGGAATTTTCACCATTTCCACCTCCTATTGCGCTTTTTTGAAATTATCCATATATTTCTAAGATTGAAGTAAATTAAACATATTATAGTTGTAAAATAGTATTACACCTGCCAATGTTTTGATGTAAAATCCAAGCATGGAAAAAAATTTGACAAGGAATATGTATTTACACCTTCCAAAATAAAATTACATGCTAAATTTTATATAAAATAATGTATTTTAGTGATACTTGTATTTTTTCTAAAGGCAAAGATGCTTCCACATTCTTAAAATATCAATCAATTTGCATACAAACCAACTAATTTCTTAACAATACTTATGAAATTTTTGCAAATAAGCTAAATGTTAAGATGTTTACTATAAACTTATGTAAACTATGCATATACATTACTAAATATTTCTCCAAATATTATGATATGTCATAAACCTGGTTGGATTCAATTCAATACCTTATTAATAAAGATATATAATGTCAGTACAATTATTCATTAAGGCTGCTAGCATATATAATGCATTCTCCAACAATGCACATGTAAATTCTTCAATTATTCATAGATTGATTATGTGATGTGCAAATAACTACATCTTGTAACCCCACTTATTATTCATGAATTAATTATGGGTTTATGACTCAGCAATTAGCACCTATCAATCAATTCTTAACAAATGTGATGAATACTTTTTTTTGTGAAAGATTCCCTAGTAAACAAAAACATTATTCAATTTTTATGGAGATTGTGTGGTAATTTATTCAACAGCATAAATCATGTTATATTTTCAATAAATGCTTATCATACTAGCTTTGTTGAATTATTTTAAATACTGGACCCAAATAGATTGTACCAATAGCTGAGATAGCCTATCTATTTATTGACTAGAGAATTTTGTGCAAAACAACATGTTCTAGTTTCCATGGGGATTTGATAATTGCTAAATAACACATCTCAAGTAAGTAAATGGAGCAAATAATTAGGTAAAAACAAGAAATAATTCAGCAAAAAATATTCAGTAAATAATTAATGAAATAATATTGCATTTTAACTCTTTCACTGCAAAATTCGACTTTACTCACATGGCCAACATTATGTCTGACTGTGAAATTCTACTTCAGTCCACATCTCTCCTGTTTTTTTCTAATAAAATGTCCAAAATCTGGTGTAATTCCATGTAATTCAGTATAATAAAGTGTTTTTTAAGAAAGAATTGATTTTCATTTTTTTGTGCCAAAATGACATTTTTTGATTTTTTAAAAGGACCAATGGCTGATTAAGGTCAATAAAAATTGTAGTCATCTTCCCACGGTGCCTAATTTTTTGCGAAATCATAATTGAACTATCGTATACACTTGTAAACAGTAGTAAATAGATGATAGTCAATGGGGGCAAAAATGACAAATACAAAAGTATGAAAAATAAACATTTACCAATATAAATAATTAGTAATAAGACAGTAAATTAGTTGAGCAACAAAAAGAACAACAGCAATGGAAAAATCAAAAACAGCTAACATCATTGTCACAGCAATAAAAAAAGAATTTCCAGAAAATTGGAACAAGTTGAACAGAAACTAATGTGATTGAGGTATTAGGTTGTCCCATAAGTTTCCTGACAGCACAAAAAATAATTGAATATTAAAAATTAAAATTTGAATCTGACCAGGAAATGATCATTTTCAGTTTGATTTTTATTTCTTTCATGTCTTAGGCCAATGTTTGAAAAAAATACGCAGTTCGAGTTCTCTTGTGACATTATTGGAAGAAATCCGATCAATAAGCAAGTCAACCACTGGAGAATGGTTCAAGCAGTTCAATCAAAGAGATTTGTTTCTCGAAGACAAACCTTGGCCTGGACGTCCAACGATTCTGGAAAATGATGCTTTGTGTTAAGATAAGATAAGAGATTCTATATTCAGTAACAATTCTTACAGACTATGGATGAATTACTTTATATTGCTATTTTAATGACAAGTTATCGTATAGTCATTGTTGTAAAATTTAAGTCCTAACCATGATGTACCTAAAATATATTTTTGCTTAAGGAAGATTTTTAAACGCTTTTTAAAAGGTTTCAATTTTTCAATGCTTTTAATTTCTTTATTCTTTAGGTAGCGAATTCCAGTTTCGAATTGCGACATTAATGAAAGATTTCTTCAAAATTCTAAAAAATTTAGATCTTGAATTCTGTTTATGCGCAAATCCCGGGAATTTAATTGAATTATAAGGCAGTAGATTTTTTACTAGTTTGAAAAATTTTAGCAAGGTATTTAAAATGACGAGTTGTTTTGGAAAGAGAATTGACCTAGAAATGTAATGTTTAGTTTTCGACGAATTTTTTGCTGAGATATTCAGTGCCCATTTTAATTGAATGTCAAGTTTTCTATAAAGCACATCACTTAAATCAGTAAATAAGATGTTTGCATAATTAAGGTGGCTCATGATAAAAGCATGGAAGAATTGAATAATTGCACAAGGTGGTAATTGCTTAACTACTAGTGTCATACTTTTTATACCTATAGCTAGTTTTCTAACTGTTATGTTAATGTGAGTGTTGAACTTTAACTTTGAGTCAATGGTTACGCCTAAGTACTTGAAAGTGTCTACAATAGGTACATTAACAGTATTAATTTTCAAAGTCATTTTGGAAACATCGTAGTTATTTTTATTGGGCTGCAAAATACAAAATTCCGTCTTAGCTTCATTAATTAGCAACTTATGCATTGAAAAATATTTTGACAATTTGTTGCAATTGAATTCTATTGATTCCACTGCTGAGTGCAATGATGTATTATCGCTGAAGATGCAGGTGTCATCGGCATATTGAATTAGATTGCAATTGGTTATTGACTGCATGTCATTTACATAAATACTAAAAAGAAGAGGACCTAGAATCGTTCCTTGAGGCACCCCATTGTAAACCGGTAACCAATCAGAAAAAATATCGTTTAATTTAACTCTCTGGAATCTTTGGTTAAGGTAACTAGTTATCAATTGCTTACTATTACAAGAAAATCCTAAGTAAGATAGTTTTTCAATAAGTATGTTGTGATTAATCGAATCAAAGGCTTTTGAGAGATCTAAACAAGCTATAGCTACAAATTTATTAGAATCGAGGGATGCTCTCCATTTTTCAGTAGCATGTAAGAGTGCATCAGTTGTTGAAAATTTTTTGCGAAATCCCAATTGGGTGTTCGATAATAAATTTTACTTATTAAAATGTTCAATTATTTGGTTATGCAACAATCTTTCGATTACTTTACTTATTGGAGAAGTAATTGAAATTGGTCGATAATTAGTGGCAATTGAAGGATCGTTTTTCTTAAAAATAGGAGTAATGTGAGCAAGTTTTAGATAATCTGGGAAGTGATTGCATTTTATAGATTCATTAAAGATGAAATTTAAAGGACTTGCAATGATATCTGCAGTCATTTTAAGAGCCCAAGAGGGGATATTTGAAGGACCACTTGATTTGTTGGGCTTAAGCTTAAGAATCGATTTAATAATTTCATAGGTAGTTGAGAAACGGAAATAATATTCAGGTGTAAAGATTTTGTGTGCCACTTTAGAAGATCAGCTTCGTCAAGCACCCAAGATTTAGGGGCAATGATGGGAGTTGCCAAATTGACAATTCATTATCACCTTCATGACTTGAACTTTGTCCACAAGAAATTCCGACAAGTGCCACACGAGCTGACTGAGCTTCAAGCAAAGCGTCGTGTTTAGATTTGTCAACAACTCTTAGACAATCCACACAGTGATCAATTCTGGAAATGCGTTGTGACGTCTGATGAGAAGTGGATTCACCTAATCAACCACAACCGCCAGAAGCGTTGGGTGTTGTACGACCAAGCTCCACCACCGGTTTCATGCCAAGAATGTTTTGGCAAAAAAGTTATGCTTTGTGTTTGGTCGAACTTTCAAAGAACTGTACTGTGAGCAAGTGGAACGAGTCTAGGAAAAACTGAAAGAGAAATAACCTGCCTTGATCCGTCGGAAGTGTGCCTTACTTCAACAGGACAACGCAAAGCCACATACAGCCAAGAAAACCAAGGAAAAATTCGAGGAGTTGGGTGGTGTTGAGATTTTACTGCATCCTCCCTTCAGTCCAAATCTCGCTCCATCCGATTAGGGTCTCTTCCGCTCAATGCAACATTTTTACGAGGTCGTCAGTTTGAAAACGTTGACGAAGTTCAGGAGGCGTGCGAAGAATTTTTCAAATCAAAACCAAGAAGCTGGTTCTTCAACCAAATTCGCCAGTTAGCCGAGCGATGGCAGAAGGTTGTGCACAATGACAGACTCTGCTTTGATGAATGACTTTTACATGTAACTTTTTAACTCGATTTACAAAAAACTATACTTTGCACAATTATGTTTTTACGTTTCGAATGGGCAAGAATTAAAATATTTGTTAATGGATTCAGTAAAAGTAATCTCACTTTGATTAACCTACAAGTTGCTCATGCATTTCCAACTTTCCGGAAACTTATGGGACAGCCTTATACCTAAAAGACAAGTTGGCTTTGAATGCAACAGACTTAAACATGCTAGCATTGCATGAGCGTTGTCCTGATTTTCTGAAAGTGTGAACAAATGAAATTAAACTTAATAAGAATATGCAGATATATTTCGACTTACAAAGTCATCGTCAGTTTCTTTACAAATTGTTCCCTCAACATTTACTAGATTTTACAATAATTATAAAATTCTAAATTTTAAAAAGTGGTAAGTTTAAATTATAGATATAGTCTTCTTTGGTGTTCAAACTTGCTTGCAAGGATTTTATGAAAATGTCTCAAGGATTATTAAATAAATAATGTCTGGTATAATATTTTCCTTTCAAACTTTAGTCCGCATTTAATTTCATGATTAGATATACTAGATGTGGTCTCATGTTCTTTAATTCTTCGTGATTGTTGCCTACTAGAAAACCAATATAATCTTCACCAACACCACAGGTGCATTTTATTTTTGGTAAATTATATTAGATTTATTGGTTTCTTCACTTGTAGATTTTAATTTGTAGTTAGATCTTAGTTTCTCATTTCTATATATAAATCTAACCTTTTCTTTAATTATTGATTTTTTCTTAGTTCTTTGATCATGTTTTCATTGTAGAGTCCTCTACAGGGTGTCCATAAAGTCTGGACACGATACCATACCTCAAGAAAGAGTTAAACTTATAGTTCTCAGTGGCTATGAATGATGTTCATATCGGATGATAACCGATGAAATGAAAAATTTAATGTACTTCATCCGAGAAGAAGTTCACTTGTTTAAACAGTGGAAAAATTCATTAATAAATTTAATTGTGTCCAGACTTTATGGACACCCTGTAAATTCTGTTGTAAAACAATGCTCATAA
The DNA here is from genome assembly GCA_900660155.1 of Hofstenia miamia. NCBI lineage: Eukaryota > Metazoa > Xenacoelomorpha > Acoela > Hofsteniidae > Hofstenia > Hofstenia miamia. The sequence goes on along the minus strand of CABFPE010000170.1, from coordinate 171,590 downwards.
TTAGTTTGATTGTTTTTTTGATATTTTGTTCCTTATTGAAATGTCTTTAATGATTGCTTAATATTTCGAGCTATGAAATTACTTGGATATTCATTTTTCTTTAATTCAATCTTAAGTTTTCCCATTTTTTGGTAAATTGTTCTATATGAGCTGGAATTGTCAAACATTCCATGAATACATCCTTAAATTAATTATATTTTGTAATTTAAAGACGTATTTGAGATGTAGTTCAATAACAATCCTGTGTCTATTGGTTTATTATAGCTTCCAGTTTCAAATTTGTTATCTTTTCTAGTTATTTGTATATTCAAAAAATGAAATTTGTTCCAAATTTCAATCTCCTTTGTAAACTGAATATTCTGGTCAATAAAATTAAATTTTGTAAACATGTTTTCTACTGTTTCTTCGTCTTTTACTAATGCAAATTTATCATGCAAATATCGTTGATATTAAATGAAATTTGTTCTCAATTGTAGTTAAATACATGTATATATTGCAAGATTGGAACTTAATTTAAAGGCGTATTTGAGAACATTGAAGCCGTGGCAACCATTAAGCAGTTTATTTAGATGCGTAGCAATAGGCAAAAGCTTCAGACGTAGCAACTAATGTTTGTAACCAGCATAATTGATCATCCATCTGGTCCAGGCAGATTGAAATTTTTCCATGAGCATAAGATCATTACAAATGATTCTTTGAGATAATAATAATAATAATAAACGTTATTATAAGCTTACAATACAGTAAACTGCACTACAAACTATAAAACTAAAAAAATAAAAATAATTAATAACAGGAGAAATATCGATTAGGGAAAATAGTCCTTTGATCAGAATAACTTCGTTGGAATGTTTTTTCTTAATTTTGATGTAGTGTAGAATCGCGGGGAGCTCAGTCTACTACAGCGGTACTGGGGAAATCGATGATTAAACAGAAGATTGTACCGGCTACAATCACAGTGAGCGACCCACATTTAAACAGAACAACAAAGATAGCGGTAATTTGCCATTGTAACAAAGTAACAGTAAAGATCCACCAAGGACTCACTTCCAATGACGACCAACTCACATGGCATCACGCCGAAGCGGTATCCACAAAGCGAATTCCAAGCTCACAAAAGGTACTACCTTGCGTGTTAATTTTTTTAATTTCTAGCTCAATAAAACAGTTCTCAATTATCGTTATTTCTCAGCTCATGTAATAATATAATTTATTATTATCATCACAGTGTAAAGTTATAGTGTGCATGTTCGAATTGAAACGATCGATTAAAGGTTCTTATTCCCTACACGTAGTCGTATACCTAACTTAATTCCGTCCATGATTTGGGCTGCCTGCCGGAATAAAGGATGTTGTCGCCCTAAACTCAGAGAAGTAACTCCCACATTGTCGGCAGAGACATAAACATTGATTATAACAAGATACATCATAATGCCTGAAACGGGGCTAGCAATATTAAATAAAAGCAAAAAGCAAACACAGTTGAGTGAGACAAAGTTTATTTTGCGTCCTCACTACAAGTCTCTCAAGTATTTATACAAAACAATCGAATTATTACCTGTAAGTGTTTACACTTTTTCCAATCACGAATTCCCTCTCAAAATTAAAGAGCAATAACACGTTACCTAATTTCGAGGAGACAAACAAATCTAAGAACGAAATACTACATTAGAAATCGTAGTGATAAAATTAATTACCTCAAGTGATGTCATTAGCAACAATTAGAGCAAGATTCACCTCGAAATTACAAAAGTTAATTGAAATAATAAAAGGAGGGCTCCAAGTGACTCTACATTAGTGTATTCAGTTCTTTTACTAATGAATTGTTTTAGTGGATGTTTTTGAAAGTCTTCGATGTGTTGATGTAATGCTTTGGCTTTTGTTTTAATGATGTTAAAAATATTTAATTCTTTAGGAATATATTTAACCTCTGTCTTGTATTTGTTGTTAAGCTTATATAGAGACGTTTCTGATTCACTTTCATATAATTGTATGCCGTAAATTATAATTTATTTAACTAGGGAATTAAATAAAATTTCATTTTAGTATTGATTTAAAAATCTTTTTACTTTTAATATTATATGGAAATTTATCATTTAGCTTTTATAAACTTAAGCAATGTTTTTTTAAATGGTACGTTGTAATTTATGGTAAATCCAAAATATTTCATTGTTACCGAGGAATAGCAATCAATTTTAGATATATTATTAACAAATTTTCTTATTGTTGTTAAGGATATTGAATAATTTTAATTAGACCAAATGAGATATATTTCGCTCAACTTGAGCATTGTCAATTTACAAAATTTTCCCTCTAATTATGCATTATTAAATAATAGATATTTTATATAACTAAACGTTGATTAAAGGTAATTTGTGCTGATATGTAGTCAGGTTTGATGTTAAGACTTGGTTGCATTGATCTTATGTATATACTTTCGATTATTTTTAAATTTTGGAGATTGCTGATCTTAAAATTTTGATGTCATAATTTAATCCACACTTTCTTAGGTGTTACGATATTGTTGACTTAGTTTCGTGTTCTTTTATTTTTCTGCTTAGTTGTCTGCTATGTACAATGTAGTCCCCACCACAGGTGCAATTGATTTTATAGATAATTTTGGACTTATCGGATACCTTTATTATTGATTTGAATTCTAGGCGTTGACTAAGCATTCGCGTTGTATAAGCAAATCTCACAATTTCTTTAATTTATTCTTCGTATTTGATTAATCATACCTGTTGTGTGCTTCCCTCTATATTCAATTTTAAAAATGTGTTCAAAATTATTCGAATATTTACCTGTCTTGTAGTTCAATATTTCTTGGATATTCGTTTTTCTTCAGAGTCAAATTTAGTTTGATTACTTCTTTGTCTATGATTTCATAAGAACTTGAGACATCAAAAAAATGATGCATTGCTCTTTTAATTAGGGGTATTTTGTGCGCTACAGATGAATTTCAATTGAAATTTAAAACTGAACCTGTATCAGTTGGCTTTCTATAAATTCCAATAACAAAGCAATTTGCTGTTCTGCTAATGTTCAAGTTTAGAAAATGGAAATTTTTGTTAAGTTCTTTTTCCATTATGTTGCCATCTATTGAATTTAGTTTTGTTAGTATAAATTCTGCATCTTCTTCGTAGCAAATATATCGTCCATATCTTTCATAAAAATAAAATCTGATGGTATTTGCTGCATGTTTCTCAAAAAAGTTTAAATAGATAGGGTTGGGCTTAATGAATTACCCATAGCTAAACAAGAAGATCGACCAAATTCAAAGAAAGGCGATGAGGCATTATTGACGAATTCCTTCCAATGCATCAGATTCTGCAGTCTTCAGATCGTCAACTCTTTAACAGAATATCCAGATCGGCAAACCACCCGCTGGCCTCATATCCCGACAAGAACTGAATACTCGAAAGAACACCTGCGACAAAGAAATCCAACAGGTGGAGCCTCAAGTAGGATTTTCCCTCATCAATATTTGAAGAAACATTGAGTTGTCTTGTCTGTTATGATTCATAAATTTATATATGTATCTTTTATGGATGTCAATCCGTGATAAAATAAAAGTTATCTATCTATCTTTCTGCAAATAAAATTCTCCAATAACGAATTTTTTGTTGCAAGCATTAATAGCGTCTTTGTTGTTTCGTAAATTAGATCGTAAATCGTTGTCAAAGTGTTTATTACTATGTCTATGGCTTTTTCTAGAGGAACATTGTTGTTTAAAGTTTTTATGTAGTATGATTCCCCAAACTTACTGGCATCATGTTTCATTATATGATTAGAAAATGTTTTTGAATTCGTGTTTATTTTTGCTTCCGGTAATTTGCGTAATATATATTTTACATTTTCGGATTGTTTATTATTTATGCAGCCACATGAACTTGCAATAGGACGAAGTGGTATTTCTTTTTTGTGGATCTTTGCACGACCATACACTTTTGAAGCATAGACACATTGATTTGCATTTATTATATATATTCATTTGTTTTTATAAGTAGTAATTTTGCATTAAATTTGTTTTCGTAGACAATTGCAGAATTTTTGATTCAATTTGGTTTCTATCTTTTCAAACTCTTCACCATTTAAAATGTCTAACATTTTATTGTGATAGTCGCCATTATTAACGACTGCAATTCCAATTCCTTTTAGATTGTTTTTATTCAAAAACTTTTTAAATACTATTTGGGAATATCTTTCAAATTTTAGGAAACTTCTAAGTATCTTGAATTTCGTTAAGAATATCTTGAGTAACATTTGAAATGTCAGTGCTTGTTATGGATTCTTTAGTTGCTAAGTTTTTGATTGTACATTAAATATAATAGCTGCTTGTTCAATTTAATTTAGTAAAGTATGCCATTCGTGCCAGGTTAATTCGAGATTGTTTTTCTAAATAAATATGCCACCGAATAGGACAGAATTATTTATAAACATAGAAACAATTGAAATATTTAATTTTCATTTGCATTTGGGGTGCTGATATAAAATGAGATTATATTCAAGTCTATTATAATCTAATAAATAAAATTTCCACCGGGTGAACAGTCAATGTATTTCCGAAGTAGTTATGCAATTCGGCGAAGTTTTTCTAATTGATTTTTCACTGGTGAACACACAAGTGTTGTCTGCATATTTAAGTACAGAACAATATTTCTTCAATCATCAATATATTGTAAAACTGTCACAATAAACTCCACATTGACAATGTTAACTCTTCCAATTTATAAAGCTTCAATTTAAAATGCTTCAAGTAAAAATTTATTAAATAGTGTAAAACATTATTTGAGTGAACCTAAAGCATTCCAGTGCCTTTCGTTTTCTCTGTAATAGCTATAATACAAAATGTATTAATGTTTAATTATGTTCGCAATAAGTAGAGATAAAATGCGTCCTCCACTGGTTAAACGTATTTTAAATGCAATAACTCCCATCCTATTTCAATACAATAACATTTTAGCAGTGAAGCATTGAATTGAATTTGAAGCTCGCATTTTCATGTAAACCCAGTTTCACCATGTCATTGTCGATACTTAAACATTCTTTAGGCGAAGTTATTTTGCAGATATATATGTTTGACAATTCTTCAGTAATCAAATAGAATTTTGAAACTGAATTGTAGTTTTCGAAGCTAATGTATGAATACATCAATGGGAAAGGGCATCATTAATGAATATTCATTGTCGAAAACATCAAATAGCTGATATATGTGAAACCATCAGTACTTCTAAAATTATCTAAATTAGACCATCTAAAAATACAAAAATGGGAATAGTATTACATATTCATTTTAAGCAATTGATCCAAATGTCCTGGGTGTGATCAGCAGACTACCAAAACATACATCTATCAAATTATAGTACATGTATTCTTTATACATTTTATATATATATAAGTCGCTACGAATTTTAAAGAAAATGCAATTTTGGTTAACAAACATATGTATAAAAAATGTCAACTACATTAAGTATTCTAAATTTGAAGGACAGCATTCAATCTGGGGATAAGACTTCGAATTGCGTCAATCAACTGATATTTGTTTGTATTCTGAATAGATTCTGGAATCATTCCCTTTGACAGGTAATAGTAAAAGGTCTTTGTGATCATCCCATAGAACTACTAGTCATTGGGAGCCCAATCAGGAGAAATCAGTGGCCAGGAAAATGACGACTAATTAAACGATCTCCAGAAGTTGCTCTCATAGTCTTTAGCGATAATAGTGAAATGCAGTGACACTTCGTCAAGTCAACATGATTTTGCAATAAATCGAGGTAGATTTATTTATTCACATTATCGACAAAGAATTAAGCTGGCAAAATTCAGGCAGCTGGGAAACCTACCCAAACCCATACTATTCCGGGTGCAGTGACTTTTCAATTGAGCGATGCGGATTAGTTGGAGACTAAAAATGGTGATGTCTCACTAATTTTGCTTAGCATTGTTGATGCAAATATAAATTAATATTTATTATACAATAATATAATAATATATTATATAAAAATATAAATTAAAATTTGAACAGTTGAAAAACACGACACAAGCTGCATCCGAAAATTAGTGAAAAATCACATTCCGTAAAAAAATAATTCTTGCTCTAATGAGTGGGATGATTCATTAGCACATGGCCTCTGTATTTTGCCGAGAGTAACAAAAGAAGGCTTAAACTGATAATTAAAAACTAGAATAAATTGAGCACCCCGTTATCCTAACAGAGACAAGTAGGGGCAAAAATACCAACATAACATCAAACGTATTGTACATCAAACAAGACTAAATTCATCAGCCAAAACAACAAATTCTCGTTTTCTATCACTAGAGCAATATTTTAAACTAACAAATCATAAATAGAACGACAAAATCATTTAAAATCCTCAAAGGCGAATAGGAAAATAGCACGAAAAATCTGGAAAGATCGATCGTCTACTAATTCCATTGAGGGAACAAGTTTTACTGAAATTGTATTGTAGTTCAGTTATACTTTTGATGTAATTTACCTCTATTACAATGAAGTTATGTAATATAGATTAATTAACGCATAAAGTTCAACAAAAATAAAAAAATTTGAATAGACATACGATGAAAAAACGCCNTGTAATCAATTGTTTTTTTACTGAAATGTTTTTAAACAAAGACTTAACATCGCAATCAGAGGTGTCTTTCAAGTTATACTTGGTTGGAATATAAGGTTTTAATAATTTGCAAAGCCATTTTGTAAGTTCACATTTTGAAAATTGTTGCTGATAATATAGGTCTCATTGGAGGATTCGTTACATTTTTATGAATTTTTGGAAGACCATATTGTCTTTGCTTAATTCTACGTTATTTTTCATTACTAAGAGTTCTTTTTCAAATTTGTCTTCTTTGATAAACTTCAGTGTAGTATTATTGGTACATTTATTTTTAAATTTTGTTTTATTCTTCTAAAATTCCTTCCATTGTAGTTGTATGTATCAGCTTATCTTTTGCTACAAATCCATTACCTTTTACGAATTTGGATATATATGTAAATATATATATATATATATATATATATAGAGCTGTGTACAAAACCCAACATTTATATAGGGTGCTGTGTAAAAGCAAATATAATGATTTGAAGCTTTCAGCAACTATTTCATTGGCCTAAGAGTGAGCTTGAAATTTGGGTCTCCAGTTGAGGCGATTAAATGTCCAATCTATTACATTCCAATATGATAAGTAATGCGAAATTGTGGGGGATGGAAACTGAGGTGAGGGTTATGTCGCCGGGTCTCAAGTATTGGTAATTAATATAAAATAATATCTCTTCAGATATATACGATGACAACATTTTATCTAATTAAGTGTTGCTCCCAAACATTGATGGTTGACATTAGAAAATAAAAAAAGAACTTATTTTGAATAGCTGCTTGTGGAACTGAATTATAAAAAAGGGAGTCAAGTCATGGTACCAGTTTTCTCCTATATATATATATATATATATTAGGGTATGCGGTAGCATACTTTACTAGCACTGTCCACCCGCGCCCGCGGTATATTTTACCAGCGATATATTCACACATAACCAATACTACATCAAATTACAATAGATAGATCATAGTTATTAAAAATAAAATGGTTTAGGCAAGGTCATAAAAAGTCGGATCTTTGCTTGTGCTATTCGGATCTTTGCTTATGCTATTCGGATATCTGCTCGTGCAAGTCGGATCTTTGCTTGTGATGTTCGGATCTTTGATAGGAAAAAACTGTAGTCAAAGCTACAGAATGTACAGTTTTCAATTAAACTGAAAAATTAATAAAAGTATGATGTACTACCGAAAAATTTATGACAATAAATTTAAACTGCAAATGACGAAATTTCTTAAATATATTAAGTTTGAATAATATTTACACATCTAGTAAAGGAGCAGATGTTAATGGGCCGGTATTATTCGCACGTCCCTACCAGGCCCATTCGAGGCCAAAATTCCGCCCGTAAAGATAGTAGTGTACATCGATCAAATTTATGGATATAAATAAATGCATGAGCAAGTAGGTTTATACAAATCACATTCACTACTACAAATAAGCATAACTTCATTTCATGATGCATTAACATAGGTACATATTGAAAAAGCCATGTAAAATAGAACCAAAATAAAGAAATAAACAAAACAGTAAGTATAAAATACATACAAAAAATTACAATTTTTAAAAACTTTGTAAATGTCACTTTTAAATCTTGTAGATATCGCTTTTGACATTAAAAATATTCGACAAACAGCTGAAATAATCAAATACAGGCAATCTCGCCTAAGTCAGATTTTCGCGTAACTCGTACTATTAATAGAGAACAGACAAATTCCAATATGTACAAACAAAATTATTTTTAAGTCGGATAAATTCTAAATCGGACTGAAATCTACGTACAGGCTACAAAGTTAATATTGAAAATGTCATTTATACGTCTGAGGGATGGGAATTGTCTTGCACGCGATTCAAGCATAGCATAAATATTTTCTATCGCGTAGACAAAATAATGAAATACTACAGCGCAGCTCATGGTATTGACCTACAAACAGTTCATGAAGAGATCAACAGATATGTTTATGCGCGGTTCCGTCAATAAGTGATATTTTAAATAAGTTGTCCGGTAATATTTCATGCAAAATTTGATGTTAAAATGACAACTCTCTGATTTATGTGATGTGTGAAATAAAGGAATATAAAAAATTATTGTAAAATTCGTAAATACAGTAACCCTAGAAAACATTATAATATATATTACTAAAAGATGGGAAAGATTTAGAATTGGTTAAAACATTAGAAAAATGTCCCTAGAAATTAAAATATTATAATATTGATCAGAGTATTAGGCATTTGTCTGTATTGAATCGAATTATTCCTGTCAATTTCACTTAAAGAGTTGTTGTATGCATTCATCATATGACAAATATGTAATCAAAAATAGAGCGAAGTAATTGATGGCACCGTAAGTAAAGTTAAGTTTAGTTTTTGTTTAATTCAGGTATTGAAAGAAAAATACTGTAAGACATAAGAATACATGATTAATTTTTGCTTCCAGCAGAGTTTATTTTCAATATTTTCAAAACAACTTATTTCATAACCATCAGATTTCTTGTGCAAAAGTTACGCTATCGTAAATCTCGGGTTTCGCGGAACTAGTGCAAGCCAAGTCCCCTAAAATCATATTTCGGATTTCGTGTAAGTTGGATTATTTTCATTGGTCCGAGTCCATCCGACTTAGGGGGAGCTGCCTCTAGTTAATAAACGCTTAAGTTGAAAATACAAAAATAGTTCATGAAATAAATTCAAATTTTATTTTCAGTTGATTAAATTTCTATATGAAGTTCAAATTTCTACATTTGTTTGACCTATACCCGGTCCATTTACAATTAACACACAAGTTTACAATATATTCCATAATTTCGTACATAGCTACATGAGCATACTTGACCATGATTCCAAAATGTTAGTACTGCATTGCAATTGACTATACACTATTTAATTCATTGCATTGATACAATTTATTGAAATTATTTCATCTTAAACAATTCGCTTATCACCTTGTCACAATTCTTATCAATTTATTGTTATAGTTCTAATTGGAATTATATTATTGGAAAAATATGAAATTCATTTCATTTGGCATTGCTATGAAAATGGTGTGCAACATTGCCAATTGGAGGATCTGTCCAATAAGGAGGAATATATTGTCTTTGAGTCCTCCACAAACACAGACGATTTAAAATGATGAAGAAGCTATTTCTTAGCCCTGTGTGCTAGACAAGAGGTGACATGGTGGAATGTTCCCCAGTCAGGTTTTCAAAATTGATTATATTGGTTAAGTCAAAAAATAAAAAGGTCCTGAACTGCATTTTAGGATTTTTTTTCAGAAGGTTCCGTGATAAGAAGCCCTGTTTTTGTGACTCATTTGATCATGACTCAGATGCCTGGGTTTTATACCAGACTTGTCAACGAGCCGAGCTTGAGCAGAGTATTGGATATATAACAAGCCGTTATGCAGATTTTTCTCATTTTTTATTCAAAATGCCTTTCTTATAATATAAGAAATGTTTATTAAATAATGGGAAGAGCCATGTAAAAAATTCTGAGAGCGCAATATTTTTAAAAAAATATCGAGCTGCAACGAACCTCATTGAAAGATGTTATTGGCGAGCCGAACTTACTCAAAATTAAAACGACCCGAGCTGTGCTCAGAAATTTCGGCTCGTTGACACGTCTGTTTTATACAATTTACTTGAAATTATAATTATTAACTGTAGTAGTGCCAAAAATATTTGAATGCGATTTCAACAATATATTTCAGCAGCATAGCTGCTAAAGCCATTGTTTCGTACTTTCCAGTTCTCCTTTTAAAATACTGCAGAAATATGATGAAAGTAAGTGATTTCTGAAATGATAAAGTTCAAGTAGTAAATATGATTTTGACAAAAGCATATTTCAAATGTTTAGACACTCCAAGTTTTTCATGCCAAAAATATATTTGTAAGTTAAAAAAAAACTGACATTTAGAGTAATTGATACTTTGTTTTGAGACGGCAACAAGCAATATTACTAAAATTTTTAAAATCTCAAAATAAAAAACGAAACTTCATGCAAGATTTTTTGTAAAATACAACACTACTTTAACGGACAAAGAAAAATGCAAAATATGCTATACTAACTGATATTAAATAGCATATCGCGAGAAAAATGCATTTCCTAAATTCAGTATACCTACAAAACTCAAAATCAGATGCAATCAAATATATTGAATAACATTCTCAAATAGATAAACATTTAGGGCAACAAAGACAAATATATTAAAGAAAACACTCATAAAACAAAAGTGAAAATTCTGCGAAGTGCAGATAATATATTAAAGTCTTCACTTTTTAAACCTATAACTCTGCATCAGCTCAACTCAGTGTTCCATCGTATCAATAAGGTCTCATTCTTGCACCATCTCTACCTAAAAACAACTCGATCAGCTCATTTTAGAATAAGTAACGACGCAACTGCGATAGCGATTAAAACGTGTTAAAATAAACAGTCTTACCACGATCACCTCGAAAAGGTCGGTAGTTACTTCTGAAATTATCATTGTAGCCATGCTGAGAATAATCCATGCCATATGAGGCGCGACCTAAACCGGCGTAATAATTCATTTAATAAACACGTGTAGCCTGTCTAAAAATATTGACAAACCTATACACAAATATAAAGTCAAAAATGAATTTCTGTAGATAGTAATAAATACCCATTGATGAACTCAGGCCTCCCGGGGGATAGTAAGAATCATGTGAAGGATAGTAATCTGTATAGTATTCTTCTTTCCGAGGATAATAATCACGAGATGAACCACGACCAGATCTTTCATTTCGAAAGCCTCCTTTTTTGGGAGGTTCTTGACCCTTGGGATAGGCTTTTTTGACATCAACTCTTTTCCCTTCATTAGCTGGAACATTGAAATTCGCAATGGCTAAAGAAAATGGAATTATTTCGCATGAAACTAGTTTTTCACTAACCGTAAAACAAAAATATATTATTCAATATAAATTGAATTGGTAAATATTGAAATTTTAAGTTCTAATGTAATTACAGTTCTGCAAAATTTCAACTAGTACATTGTCAATGTTCAGCATTAGATTGATAACACTGCTGCTGCAAAGATTGATTTATTTTTTGTGAAATCACGATGTTATTTTTAGTATTCAGAATTATCATTTGCAAAGTTGAGTTAATTATAGTTGTACATTACACTGGCCAACAAAATAATTTTACTTCCGATATAGAGCATACAATTTCTAACACAGTAATGTGAAATTCATTTTTATAATGACTTAGCGGTTTACCATATACTATTTGTCGCATATTTAACAGTTTTTCCCGAACTAACACTTTTCAATGCTCTATCAAACCACGAATTGCAGATATTACAAAATGGTGAAAGACCAAAAAACCAAATAAATTTTGTTGCATCTGCTGTGCAGCAAACTTTAAAAATCAGAAAAAGACTGCCTCTTCCGTGAAAAATCCTAAGCAAAAATGTACAATGTGACTAGAGCCTCATTCAATGGATGTCCAATGCCATACATAACCCAAAAGAATGCTTTAACAAAACCAAATTGGTAAGCAGCGACACAGAAGTTGACGTTCATGTTCCAGAAATGTATGAAAATGATAAAAAAAACTGTATTCAAAGTTTGAATTAAATGATCTGCAAAGAGATATAAATTCAACAAAACAGCAGAGTGAACTGCTAGATTCAAGGCTAACAGAAGTACAAAATTTCGTTCTTACGATTTAATAAAATTCTTTTTTAGCATACCTTATGGATTTAATCAATGGAAAGTTTCTATTAATGCATTTTATACAGTACACTGGCTGTTTTATTGTATAATTTAATCTTCAGTCCCGCTGTTTCAGAAAACATGGAATTTTATATTTAATACTAAAGATTATAAAATCCATGGAACAAAAATTGTTGATTTGTGCAGATTTTCAGGTAATTTTTGTCTACATTTTGGGTATACTAAACTCATGGGCTTTCTTAGCAAATGGAATAATACATCGAGAGCGGAACATTACACCGACAAAGAAATGAGTCTAAAACTAGAAATCCTTTAGTTTCTAAAGAAAATATAATACTATCTTTACATACCTAGTTGGGTTTGATGAAGCAATTTCGTGAAGTCATAGGCTTGCATATCACGATTAGTCAAATGGATAGTTTTTGCATTATGTGCGTTTCACGAGTAGTGAAAGCAATATGGTTAAAGAAAATCAAACAATGTTTGATATTTTAATTGGAATAATTTCAAAGGGATTACGTGCTTTATCTATAGCCAAAGAAAAATTATTTACGCTAATATATGAGAATTAGAAGCAAAATCAATTAGATTTAATAAATGGATCAAATGACAAGAAAATTATTGTACACAATTACAGGTAGCTCCTTCTTCGACTGTCACGGAAATTAATAGCATTATGGCTCGTTTTAGATTAAAACCAGTCATTCTCTATTAGCAATTTGAAACAAAACTCAAACTAGAAAAATATTTCTAGATAAGCCTTAAAAGTGCGAAGTGCAGTTCAAGATAGGCACAAATCATATAACTTAGAATCTGCTATAGATAAATGTATTGAGGATGCAATGCATCACGTTTCAATTTATCACTTAGGTCTATTCAGCAATTAAATTTTGCATTATTCCCAATACATTTTTGATTATTCATTCAATTTCATTAATCCTTTTTCAAGTCATTGTAGAGGTATTTGACGAATGTAGTAGGTTAATATTTATGAAGTTTTAGGTGTTCAAATCCAAATTCAAGTGAAACTGCGCATTAAAATTGATAAAAATGTTGGCTATAGTGGAGAACAGTAGATGGCAGTCTTAAACCAATGCTTATATTTAAATGAGATTTTTTCAACATTGACGCATACTACTGTAATCGTAATTTAAATGATTGATAGAAAAACAAGAGGAAAAGAAATATTTACATTGCGGCATTTGGAAAATTATAACTGTTACAATTATGCTGTTATTTTAAACTATCGTTGATAAAATTTTAGCATAAAATCCTGATATCAATTATGTTAACAAAATGCGGCACGTTCACCACAATATCATTTACTGTGCACAAGATACGTATCTGAAGAACAAGGCGAAATGAACAACACTGAAAAAAATCACCCAACAGCCGGAATGTTGACAACTGGTAGTACATGAGCCATTTTTGGCACTAGAACCGAAAGAGAAATGCAGTTTTTCAGTCCATTGGATATCGAAAAACTGATATTTAAAACAAGCTATTTAAATTAAAAATTAACCCATTAAATTAAATCATAAGCCATTCAAATTAAAATAAATGAAACTAAGAAACAAAGCAAATAAAACTAATGCTCTATTTACTTTATTTTCCGTACAGTAAATTATCTCCAACCATAACTCTTGCGTATTGCCTCTGTACAAGGTGAAACGAATTACATGAACAGCGCCATCATTATTATTATCTCAAACACATTTGGGTTGTAATTAGAAAATAAGTACATGATTAGTTCGTGGAAGACAATAAATCCATATGCTACATATGATTTTACAAATATATTTGGAGAAGACTCTTCCGTATAATAATCTTTTGGAACAATATTGTCAAGCAATTGAAAAATATTTGGTTGGGCAACTAAAAGATCAAAATAGACAACATTGTAATGAAGGTGTCTTCATTGAAAAATATGAAACCAAGCGAAATGCATGTGTTGGCTTATATCACAGCATAAAATTATTACCAGGATTACAATAATTGAAATGTTTTGCAAAAGGCTGTTTAAAAAGGCCCAATGTACCGTGCACATTTCTCACATATTAAACTGCCTTGATCCTCTGGAGTTCAACGCAGTTAGTACTGTAGCTGAACCAAGTTAAGGGTATTTTGAAAATAAAGGAAAATATGCCAACGACACTATTCAAGTAAATAGTCTTTTTAGTATTTACATAATAATAATAATAATAATAATAATAATAGACTTTATTTAGCCGCTGAAGGCATACACAGCAAAAAATAAAAACAAGTCAAGTTTTACGGCAGCGAGGACAGTCACAGGAGATGAAATAGGAGCAAATGGGAGAGTAGGCGAAGTTGAAGAAGGGCTCAGCAAAGAGGAAAGCCATCAAAGATTTCTTGAAGCTCAATGGCGGGGAAAAGAAATCAATCGCTGTTGGAGGGTTGAGAGTCAAGATGTAATTAGCAGCAGTACAAGCACGATTGAAAAACGAGTGAAGAGTGCGATGTTTCTTTGTACGACGAATGGAGAAGGTGACAACATCATCAGAGCGAGTGCAGCAGGAATTAGAGAACTTAATGAAATCAAAAGGATCAAGGTCAAATTTGCGAGTCAGTAGTCAATTGAACAGGAGGAGATCACAGGCATGGAAGTAGAGTGACAGCGGGAGAGTGGAGAATTTTAGCAGATCATCTTTATAGGCCAAAGAAAATCCATTTGAATGTGCGTTCCTGGAAAAGTTCCATGGAGTGGAACAAAGCACGAGAAGGCCACCAACAAGCAGACGCGTAGAGAAGAATGGCGCGAGGAATGGACTTGAACAAAGAGTTTCACAGCGGATGAGGTATTAAAACGAACATTACGGAAAAGGGCAAATAGCGAGGAATTAGCTTTGCGGAGACACAGACACATGTTCAGTCCAATTTAAGTTTGCAGCAAGTTGAACTCCAAGATGAGTGTGATGAGGCGCAAGGTTCACAGGTAGAGGCAAATCAGAAGGGGGCGCCACAGAAAAGGAAATACCACATGTCTTGGTAGTGCTAAAATCAAGATGGTTGACAGAGGACTAAGTAGACAAGTGCTCAAGATCAGAAAAAAATGTTCGAAGCAAAAGACCAGCCAAAATCAAACATGGCAGTGTCGTCGACATGCAACAGGCAAGACGAGTTGAGAACAGAATGAGGGAGGTCGTTAATGGCAACGAGGAAGAAAAGAACAGCAAACACAGGCTTAAGGGGCACCACTAGTAACGGGGATAGGAGAAGAGATAGACGAGTTGATTTTGACACACTGGCGGCAATTGGTCAGGTAAGACTGGAACAGTTCAATGAAATCCACATCAAAACAAAATAAACGTAACTTGTCAAGCAGAATGGAATGAGGGAGACGATCAAACGCTTTTGAGATGTCAAGAAAGATAATACAACCAGGATTATTACTATCAGAGTGAAAGTAGCAGTTTTCGATCAGAGTGAGCAGGTTAGTAATCGTAGAGCGACCAGGAAGGTTGCCATGCTGAGAAGAGATGAGGTGGCGAATTTTTGGGAATACATAACGAGAAACAAGGCGTTCAAAGATGAAAGTCGAGATAGAATAGCTATTGGGCGGTAGTTCCATAGACAATACGCAAGAGTTCTAGCTTGGGATTATTGGAGAATGAAGTAAACAGTGGATTAGTGTTAGTTTGTTTCATTTCTTAGCTTCATTTTTAATCATTGTTTGATATTTCTTATAAATTTAATGTTAGTTTTAAAAACAACTTAGAGGTGCATAACTGAATAAAGAATATATAGTTGAATTACAACTAAAAGCTTATATTAAGAAAACTTACTGACTAAAAAATCCGCATTATCCCTTGTTTCGAATTCGATGAAAGCAAAGCGGTTGTTATTTTTATCGACTACACTTATTTCTTTGATACAAATTCCAGGAAATGACTCAAAATAATCTCGAAGATCACCTTCAGTTATGCAACTCTTTAAACCCCCAACAAATACACGAGATGATGCAGTATGGTTTACGGCGTCACTCTAAATAGTCTAAGTGCATAAAGACACAAATAAAATAATACTTCACGAGGAACAGCTCGGCGACAATCAACTTTTCGATTATCAATGGTTATTCCGAAATTATGTGCGTCACTTAAAGCAGCTCTTAAGGAGGCCTCTTCTTTAAAAGTAACAAAGCCAAATCCTCTTCCTTGCCCAGTTTCACGACTAAACATTTATGACTACTTTAATTCAGACTCAAGAAAAATCAGACATATTCTAAAAAACGAAGACATATACTAACTTTTGCATTGCAACACAATCAGTTAAAATACCATATTTACTAAATGCATCATGTAGGTCATCTTTTTTGACACCAGCACTTAAACCTCCGATAAACAATTTGTTCAACTTTTCACCAGTGTTTTCAATAATTTCTTGCACCCACTAAAGTAGATGAATATAGACAAACATCGAAAAAATAGAACTTACATCTGGAACACTCTCGGCCATTTCAACTAGCGAACAATGAATTATGCAGAATTAACTCTTTACTAAAGAATGGGACAAGCAATGTAAAATATCTTACAAACAATTTTAACAAAAAAGTATATTAATATTTTTATTGGTTAATTCCTAGATAAATAAAATAGAATAATTATTTGCATAAATGATGTCGACTATCTTTCTAAGTATCTATGGCCAACATGTGTAGTTTGTGCTGCGTTCCACTGACTAAAGTACAAGTACATTAGGGATTTTCCAAAAAAATACTTAGAGGGCTAGTGTAAACGATATGTAGAATGTTTTATTGTATTGATTGATGCATAGCAACCATTATCATGTCCAACTTCCGTAGAATCTCTGTAATTTTCTAATTATTGCAATGTTTTAGTTTATGTGTAGTGTATCCACTGGGCAGCATTTTAAACGAAGCTTTGCTTCTAATAATAATCAATGAAAAACCCTCTTGCAATGCCTACCAAAAGCAAAAAGGTTTGTTTGCACTAATAAAATTTGAAAATTGACAAATATTTAGAATCCAACTTCGACAAAACCTAAAACAGATTCTGATGAGGTATTATATACAAATTTATTTTGTTGCAATTTACTTTTAGAAAAAAAATCCACCTGTCACTCCTTTAACAAAAACCAATAAAGGAGCTAGCGTTACAACAAAGGCTCGTCGTCCAAATTCTTCACGTTTTAACATTAGTAAAAATCGTGAACTTCAAAAATTACCTTCTTTAAAAGGTTAAATTTAGAAAGCGATTGTTAAATTTTAATTTTGAATTAAGATTACATTGATGTTTATAGAAATTTTTGCATGCGTTCAGATACTCATTTAATCTATTATATTGTTTTAAATCTGTTTCATATTTAGCTTTACTTTAAAAAGTTTGTTTTGAAATTGTTATGATTAGCTCACAAAGTGAAAATCTTAATTCGTAGTTTATTTTATTCAGTGATTATATATATATATATATATATAGACGACCTTTCATCCTTTGAGCATTCGGACTTGAGGAAGATACCTGACTAAGTGTATATGCCATTCTTACAGCGACATATTTGACTGTTTCAGTGTTCGCTTCATCAGCACTTATGTCTGGATGAAAAAGTATTTGTAGAATGAGGATTGCACTTTGGTATATTACATAGCTTATAACATGAAGTGTTATTCAAACATCGAGGGGAACCACACACACTCTGCCGCCTAGTATGTGTATCATGTTTGCAATTTGAGTTCGGATGTCCTTGATGATGGTGTTAAATAATCAGATTCCACACTCTCCTTAGAGTTCATTAATGAGAGCAGAAAGTGACAAGCGTGTTTGAAAGTGTCTCATCAATTATGATAGGTCTGCGAGTGATTGCAGTAGCTTTAAAATATATTGCACCCAGAACAATAAGCATATCTTTCAACAGTGGATTATTTGTATAATTTTTCAACAAATAGAATTTTCTTCTGCAAATTTCTTGTTACATGCAGCGGTAAAATGACCTTTGATATTAAGCTAATAGATATGCTGAATCCAATTGTGTGTTTTAACAATATTTAGTTTATTGTTACTTAGCTAGTTAGCCCCATATAATAAAACTAGGGAATTTTGACATTTTCAAAACATCATACTGAGCGAATTGCAGTGGTTTGTAAAATCTGACTGCTAATTTGGATTCCTTATGATTGATTAGATATAAGAGAACAATTTGACCATTTCATGTTGAAAACGTTCAGAGTAATTTCAAAAAATCGTTTTTCACAAGGAGTGAGCAATTGCTTTGACCGACACTAGTATTTTAAACTAGTGCGAATTTGTGTAGAAATTCCATTCTCAGTAATGAAATTGTGACCACCAAAATGTAACCGTGACCGCCAATTCACTATTTTTAGTGTGTGGACCCTATGGGTCCATGTGGACGCCTTTGGAGAACCACTGGTCTAATGAATGTCAGATTGATGCATTTCTACAAATATAATGCTACCCATCCCTGCTAGGTTTAACATGAGTATTGGTTATTACAAGCTGAACAAACACCCGAATTATTAGCCTACGCTGAATGAAATAGTAAATAACAAATGTACAAATTTCGCAAAATGCCTCATATATTTTAAAAAATGTGCAAGCATCGCATATACGTATTTATTAAGCGGATTGTTTTACACAGCACGCTTTAGATTCTCCACAAAATGAGAGGGAAGAATTATTTGTACAGAAATTAAGGCAATGCTGTGTTTTGTTTGATTTCAGTCAAGATCCACTTAGTGATCTTAAATATAAAGAAATTAAACGAGCTGCTCTAAACGAATTGGTCGACTTTGTCACACATACTCGGCAAGTTGTCACCGAAAATATTTATCCTGAAGCAGTTAACATGGTACGTTTCTGATATTAATTTATAGCGTTATTGATTTTTTATTAATATTTTAAGCCAAAATTATTATGACGTGTAATTGTGTCGGCTATAACAGAATAGTAATTGAATTAATTTTACGAAGATTAACTATTTTGATGCTATGCTATGGCTCCTAAGCCGGCATTTGTTTTGCAATTTCGTCTAAGTTGAGACTAAATTATAACGTTGTGTCAATTATATTGGACACAGCACACTTGTGATTTAATTGATTTTATGAAAATATCTGTTTATATTAAATTTATGGCTCCTAAGCCGGCATTTGTTTTGCAAATGCGTCTAAGTTGAGCCTAAATTATAATGTTGTGTCACTTATATTGGACACAGCACACTTGTGATTTAATTGATTTTATGAAAATATTTCATCCAGTGTTCCACATTAGCATCAATTACTTCCATTTCTTAATTATTTACAATGTACATATATATATATATATATATATATATATATATATTAAATGTTTTTTAAAAACCTCATTATGACCGCGTTTCCAAACATAAATCTTTAAATATTGCAGGGTAGTGTCTCCTTAATTTTCCTACCCCCATTGTAAATATATTTTGGACCAGGGGCCACCTGATATATAAGTTTCAAAGACGATTTTTAAAGACAACATTAATTTTACGTACACCTCTTTATATTTTGCAATGTTAAATCAATCATTTTCTACATGGCCAATTCAGTGGGATATGTTTGCACTATTACTTTTAAATCATTGATGTCCAGAAGTTATGTGGCGTATTGGTAAGAGTGTTGTAGCTCTAGTACATATATGTTGCTAATAGTAATATCCATAATTCGATTTTAATCGTTTTTACGAGCAGCAGTTTATGCGCCTTGATTTCCAAACATTTTATCATGATGAAACTTTGCAATGCAACGCTTCAAAACTTCACCTCAAGATTAGATTAACCAAATTCATTATCTTTTCTTGTATTGTAATTCACAGGGGAAATTTAGGCATAATTCAGGAGATGTTCACAGAAATAACAAGCAAAATTATAGACTCGATGAATTTTGAAAAAATTTTTCAGTTGTAAATGTCTGTGTATTTAAGAATGCATGCAAGCGGGCGTGCAATGAATAATTGTCAAAACAATACTTGCCAATATTTCAAAGAAATATGGGAAAATTGTATAAATAAGTTATTTACAATAATTCTGTGTTGCTAAGATAGATTTGCAGACGCACATTTTAAGGTTTACAGAAGAACTTACTCTCAATACTCTGAATAAACAGATATTATTCTAAACAAAGAATTGTGATCTATTAAAGCTGCCAATGAAGATGTTATTCATATGACTAGGACTATTCATTTTGCAGCAGAAAGATTTTAGATGATATATTTTTGATAAAATATTACAACAATATTATACATCTCTGCAAGCAAGCTATGAGAAGAGACAAAATGATTTTCTAGATGAAAGTTATAAATGTATTTTACATTTTTTCACTCATATCATATGTTGTTATTGAGGCCCAGCATCGACTGGCCCTTGCTCTTTGTTGATTGCCTATTAAGCGAATGCGTAGCAAATGTAGATAGCATTATTAAATCAAGCGCCCTCGTTTCTAGATTGATATTGTGTTTGAGACGGCTATAGCAGTTTCTTAATTAATGTGTAACTTTATGCATTAAATGTATTTCTTAAGTTCATTCACTTTAAAATATTCAAATTTGTATTCTCTTCAATTATTTAGAGCTTTAAGTATATTTTTAGAAGAATTTCCTGTAGGACCGGGCCCCTAAAACGCGACGCCACTGTCGCATGTACACTGCAGATTTATATATGTCGCTATGTACTCATTAATTTTGCAATTTTTTTATTTATAAAACTATACCTAAATATGTTTGCATTTGGAAATCAGACTATTACCAAAGTGAATATTTTTGTGTAACAATACAAAAAATTTAAATATTTCCTTTTTATTTAGATATTTGCAAACCAAGGTTGATAAAACGAACCAGTTAATAAACAGAAGTTAGTTTTTTAATTCTTTAAGTAAATGACTGAGTTTCAGAATCCGAGTAAGTTGTCCAGTTTTCCATAGCAAAACTAACTTTACATCACTTGAATTTCTTTCTTGAATTATTTGAGCTTCGACGATATTCTTGTTCAAACTGATGACTGGAGGTGGACTTAGTTAATCTATCTTTATAGATTTTTTGCAATTTATTAAACTGATTTGAATCATCAATATGATGTTGGTTGGCCGTTTTTTGCGAGTACCAAGTTTGTTGCAAATGTGCATCTCTTTTTTCTTCAGAAACATTTGCACTGCTCATATATGTTCCCGAATTCGGCGAATTGTTGTTGGATTAAAATCATATTCTTTTGTGTATGGAAAATTTTTATGAATGGCATCATTTATTTTTTTTGCAATGTCAGTGATAACTGTATCACTCGGTGTCGAAAAGACAATGTTGGATCATGGCTAAGCTCACTTTGAAATTTAATAATCAGTTTGTCTATCCACTTTTTCTGTTTTACATTAAAGTCTATCATGACTTTAAATTTCTTATCTGTTTTATGGTAACCAGCCGAAATACTGAATGATTCTTAATTTTTTGGTGAAATATTGGATGGGTCTCGAGATTTGAAAAAATATACAATAAAAACAGGGTTTACTACATATTTGAGAAAAACCTTTAAAATTAAATAGCGCTAAATACCTTGCAATTGAAGGTATTCATTTAAAACTTATTAGTACACTCATTATATCATTATTCATTTTACTACTAGCTATTTTGTTTCTCTATTGGGGTTTTTTCGTTTTAATGAACTATGAAGGGTGATTTTTTAAGATAACAGGTTTTCAGGTAGCAGCTCAGCTATTGATCTGTTTCTAAAATAAGGTCCATATGGATTACATCACTCACTGGACGCTTTCAATGAATTTTAAAATGCTATATTTGAATTTTTATAGTAAAATTAACTATCAGTAAAACGTTCATAGTTTTGAATAGCTTTTCGAAATTTCTCTCAAGATTTTTTAGATTTGAGTGTTTTCGCGTTTATATGAATATCACTTCATAATACCCTATATCTCGTTTTTTAATTATTATTTTTTATTCGTTACAGTATGACATGTGTATTATCTAAATATGATCAATCTAATATTGATTTGAAACATAAGAATGAAAAGAATAAATGGAATTGTAGATGGTTGCATCCCAAGCATTATATTGAATTTCTTTAAAAAAAAATTGGCCTTCACGGGAATTTGTTAATATATCT
>CABFPE010000170.1:111965-149151 GCA_900660155.1 Hofstenia miamia | reverse complement strand
ATGAAAAGAATAAATGGAATTGTAGATGGTTGCATCCCAAGCATTCTATTGAATTTCTTTAAAAAAAAATTGGCCTTCACGGGAATTTGTTAATATATCTTGTGTAGCAAAGTGGTAAAGAATGGTGGAAGTGGAAGAGTATTACTAACTGACAACATGAATACCGCTGTATACCGTCCCAAAACGTGTGACATAGTTGTTCAAACTTAGCTAGACAGAAGCGTGAGAAGACTCTTGATTTGTTATGTCGTAAACTTAGAAAACTGCAAAATCCTTAGCACTTTTCATTTTTATGATCTCCATACATGCTGCTCATTTCATACCTCCCACTGAATTTTATAAATATCAACTATTTTTATCACCATTTGTGTCCCTAACAGAATCTATAGTGGAAAAATTTGTTTTACTGCATTGTAATATATAATATTCGATTGCAATATAAATAATCAATAAGTATACATGATGATCAGGTAATGTCCCGAATTTTGTTAATTCAAAAATATTAAGGCTAGAAATTTTAAATAATATAATAAAAATTTAAAAATAATTTTATCATTGAAAAAAGGTCGGGTAATCTCGAAATTAGACTTAGATTTCAGAAAATAGCTTCTGATATTAAAAATTTGCCGGTAGAGCACCCCCTTCCCCTCTCCTATATGGCGCTCTCGTAGAGTCCAACCTCCCCGTAAATTTCACAATGAAAATATTTCCACTGAAATTGTTAACAGTTGACTGTGCCGTTAAGTGAAATCGCCATTTGTGGTCTCGATTTTTACAGTTCACCTGATGTAATTCGTGAACTACTGTACATAGCAGTTCTTCGGCCTAATTAATTACCTTTATATTCAGTAGTGGTAGAATAGATCGAATCAACTCCATATTGCAATTAGTCAGTTGATGTGAACTTACTAAGATGGTGAGAACATAAATAGATGGGTTTCCCATGAGCAATGCCATAGACAACTAAATAATATTTAGTTATTTATGACAGTGATAATTGGTCCTTAACCGTTAATTGTAATTTTTTAATTAATGTATAACTCAATTGATGTGCTTTTGTTTTAGATTTGTTGAAATGTATTTTTCTAATATGCTTGAATTGATTGCTGCGTTTCATTTCGGTACAGTGAAATAAATAGTTCGGACCATTTGAAGTAAATTCGTCGTTCTATCGGTAGAATAGTTATCAAACGGAGCCGAATTTCAGTTTTCTATAGTATACTTTGCAATTCGACCAAGATATTCTGTAATATTCTAGATAAAAAATTGTATTTTGCAATGTGCATTTGTGATATAGCTGTTGTAGTTATATAAATTAGATGTGATTGACACAGTATGCTCGTGAATTTACACTATTATGAATTTGAAAGTCCAGCTGTCCAACTCTAAATGGTTTAATATTTTGGCATGGGTGTGTTCTTGACTAATTTCAATAATTGAGATTATGTGCAATGTACTTTAGTAAATTTGATAACCCGTCCTAATGTGTATATCTATACACAAATGTGTAAAAGGACCGCATCTATTTACTGTGTTTATTAAGTTATTCGTACTTTGATCATTTCAGTAAAAAATAGACTACTTTCTACATGGCTGCGATAAAAGAGCACTGCTATAGTTTGTTCTATAAATTTTTCGTATATATTTTAAGCAATTTATTCGAAGTTTCTTTTATTGACAGTCTATTTTTAGTTTGCCTTAAATATGTTTCGTACCCTCCCTCCAACCTCAAATCCCACTGGGGCTGAATTTGACCCTGAAGAAGATGAGCCGAATTTAGAAGCTGCTTGGCCGCATTTACAAGTAATCAATTCGTTGATTTCTTATCTATGCTATATTTTAGATTGTGTACGAGTTTTTTCTCAGGTTCTTGGAGTCACCAGATTTTCAGCCTACTTTAGCCAAGCGTTATATTGATCAAAAATTTGTTCTCAATGTAAGTTAATTAGTTTGCATTTTATACCGCATTTTTACTTAAATCTTTTGTCAGGGTGAAGAATGCCAGTCTTACAAATGTTTTGCGCCAATTCAAGTTGCGTAATCATTAGTTTTATTATTTAATAGCAATGCAATTTAATGAAACGCGTTTAATGCACACACTTGTTAGCCAATGTTTATATTTGTAATTGCCCACATCTATTGGTATTAGAAAGAATGTTAATTACGATTCGTATTCAATCAATTCCACTTGTCAACATTGATAAGCACTATTGGTGTCATGTTTTTTTAAAATTTATAAAACGAATCAGCTATTCTTAGAGTAAACATCATTAATTGGTTACTCTTGCAGCGAAAAATGCTAGTTTCGTTTATTAAAATATACTTTTATGTACACTATATTTGCCATATGCGCGTGTTATTAGGGTCGTTTACACTAGGCATATTATCAGGCAAAAAGCGAATGATGCGGCTACATGAGCTTCTCTTTAGTATCCGCATTTTCTCGTTTTAATTGTTCCTCCAGAGCAGAATGCACTCCTCCGCATCAAACTGTATTAGTGATAGATAAACAACTTGTCAATCATTTTGTTTGCCTTTTTAAGTTGTGATTGGTGGTTTACTTTGTGTGTAACCAATAAGGTTTCACCAAAAGTAATATATTTTCCTAATGCTACGGTTAGACTATGTGATTGGTCGCAAAAGCAGTCCCAAAATCGCGTCACATCATTAATTATCTCGGTGGTTAGACGTGCGATTTTACCAAACTTTGACAGAGCACGGTTACTAATCACATATTCCAACCGTAGCCTAAAGCGGAGCACGTGTAAACCCAGATTAATAAAATCTATAAAACTCAATTTTGATCAACAAATGGGGTCGTATTGGCTACTTCGTCGAATTACATTCCTTCGCATCTCATCTAAATGGGGGTACGAGATATTGTATAGCAAATTGTTTTGTAGTTTAACACTACGACAGCTGAAATTTTAATATCCCTATAACTTCCGCATGGGTCACTTTTGACCCTTACCTTACAAAGTAAAAATATCGGTGGAAATTGAACATCGTAATTCAGCCCTACAATAGACTGTCTTGAAAAATGTACTTAAAATAAAAATTTGAAACTTTAGACATTTTTTAACAGGTATCCGTTGTTCAGTTGAGCAATTCGAACATGCCCGGCATGTAACGGTTTTCTAATGCTGCAATTGATCAATACTAGTTGTGGAAGTAATCAGTTTGTTGTCGAGGATTACCTTCCACCAGAGGTGTACGCAAAATAGAGCATGGTGGAATGTACCTATCAGATTTTCAATATTGATTTTGACGAAATCAACACACATTTTGTAAAAATTTAAGAAAAAATTCAAAATTAACTTGGTGAGATGGATTTTCAGAGCCCATATTTTCAATACCTACCTCCTACCCGCTTTTGCTCACTGTTAACCACAGCTGAGATATCCCCTGTCATAAAATTTTGCTTACGCACATGCTTCCACATAAGTGAGCTAACTATTAACATTGAAAATTAATTGCGCCATCCAGTGACATTGCAAGCATTGATGCAAGTCAAGTGCAAGATGTTGTAGCAAAGAGTAACCACCAATTGTCTTGGTTCTTTCGTTAAATTCAAGCGAATCATATGATTGACTACATCCACACGTCTTTCTGGTCAACATTGTTTTACAGATTGGGATTCTTTCTAAATGTAATGATGAATTATATTCATTTTCATGCCATCGAGAAAGATGCAACAAAATTTTCACAGGTAATGTAGTCTGGATTGACTTTTTCTCAATGTACAGAAAAACCTTCCCCAAATGTGTTACTCCAAACAAATCGTCAAGGATGCAGAATTTAAAAAGTGTCTTCGCTAATTGAAGTCCAATGAAAGTCATCATCTTTTTTATAGATGTATTTGGTTCTGCCGTTTTCTTTGTTTGGTTGTGTATTGAAAAATTACTGTAAACATCACTCATTCTTATTCAAAAGAGGCTGTAATCTGTTAAGGTTGTTCAGGACCAGTTGCAGAGTTTGCACCA
Source organism: Hofstenia miamia (assembly GCA_900660155.1). Lineage (NCBI taxonomy): Eukaryota > Metazoa > Xenacoelomorpha > Acoela > Hofsteniidae > Hofstenia > Hofstenia miamia. Next base: position 145,168 of record CABFPE010000170.1, on the reverse strand, counting down.
TTACTAAACCACATTTCGTCATCACTGAAAAATTTTAAAATTTTGGCCTGTCTGGAAATGTTGTTTTCCTATTGTGCTCCGATTTTCGCATTGATCTTGGTGACAGTAAAAATGTTTGAGGTTGACATTGCAATTGCTAGAAATATTTGAAATATCTAATATTTATACTAAAAATCATATATTGCGCATGTACAAGCAAATTGCAAAAGTTCATGTAGTTCAAGTGTAATAAAAAATGTAGTTGTAACATTTTATAAATCTTAAGGCGGTTTAGTCATTAGTGTGTACATTTACCGTTCACTCGGAATTTACATACAATGTTCTATTACAGTTAACCTACTTTACTGGTGTAGGATTCACTGGAAACACGACAGATACGTTTTGTTCGATTTATGATTGGATAAGCCTCTTCTAATTAACATTCTTTATTGTAATCCCACCTTACTACAATCGCGTTAAGATTTATTTTTTTTTGTTTGCTAAAATCAATATTTAGTTGTTGGATTTGTTTGACAGTGAAGATCCGAGGGAGAGAGATTTCTTGAAAACGACGCTGCATCGCATTTACGGCAAATTCCTTGGCCTTAGAGCTTACATTAGAAAACAAATAAATAATATATTTTATAGGTTTTGTATTTTATGATATTGAGCGACACATCAAACCTTATTTAGGTTTATTTACGAATCTGAACGACACAATGGTGTTGCAGAGCTATTGGAGATTTTAGGAAGGCAAGTGCATTTTGATGTTATGTTTACATTTACAACCAAACTCACTTTGAAAACGAATCATAGACTGTATTCACATTTCAACGTTGAAATTTGTGGTATCTATCCCTTGACATCAAATTCATAATAATCCATTTCATATTTAGAATATGTTTTCCTTAACATAAGTTTCAATAACTTCAATGGTGTAAATTTCGGCGAAAAATGAAATGACTTATAGTTTTTTAAATGTTATGTTGACAAAAACACTATCTTTACTAATATCATGAAATGCATATTGAATAAAAAAATGTGAAAATATTACGGCTCCTTTATTCAAATCTTTTGATAAACATCTTTGAATATGAACCACATAAATGGTACAATTATTCAACTTTGATGTTCTCATATTTAATCAATTAATTAAATTAAAGGCGAAACTTCTTCCCTCACAAGTCACGGTCTACCTCATATTATGTTCTAAGTCTCTTTTCACTTCAGCTTTCAAACTCAATAATGCATTGATTAGTTGAAATCGATATAAAATGTCAGATGTACTGTTTCAAACAACTACAAATGTATCTGCAATTAAACTCTAAATAGAAAAAATGTTTGTTGAACTGAGGAAAGTGTTGGTGTCAGGCAATCAGGAGCCCTATTTTGTATGCAGAAATTGTAAGTTAGATGAATCATAGATATACAATCATATTGAAAGATTATTACGAAAAGCTTGAGTAAAGATTACTTAATATTCCGAAATTTGCATACACTGTTGTCAATTTCTTAATTCCATGTATTGCTATAGGTTGTGTATTTGTCAATAATTGAACATATTAAAATCTTTCATTTACACCATATAACTTATTAAAAATATAAAAATTATTCCGAATTTCATGTTGTACATGTATAGTAGATATTTATAATAGTATTTGTATACAATGAACACCATTAACGTCATTGAAACTTTAAAGATTTTATGACTACTCGGGAAGTTTTCAAGAAATATGTCTTTCACATATTTCCATGGCTTCATCAGTCAACAATATTTTTTTCTATTTTATGCTTTCTAATCCTTCCAATAATGCGTATTTTCGTTTGGGTTTAAAAGTAGTTCAACACATTTCATGTTATTCTTTTTCCTGACGCATTGTTTATGTAATATTAGTTAATTTTTGAATATATTCGAAATTTTAAGTTTGGGATTATTTATCTTTAAGTACTGAATTTTAGGTCACATTGTAAATTTGCGCATGTCTTTGCAAATTTCGTTTGAAGTGCATTTCAGTGTTTCTAATTGTTTATTTTAGTAATTCATTCCGATAATGAGAACATTGGAATACACTGATTGGCAAAAATTTAATTTTACTAATATTACAATATAATAGTGTTGGAGGCTATTTAGTAAGAAATAAAAAATTTCTTGATCCGTGTTACTTGGATTTCGACTAGAGGAGTAGTTTGGACCGGTAATTATATATGAAAAAGAATTGAGTGTTTTACAGTGTCTGTAGTTGCAAACATCATGCATTGGGTATTTTATTGTTGATTAAACTTTGCAATGTCAAATAGAAAACATTGTCCAAATTCAAAATGGGTACTTTACAGAGCGTTCTGCTTTGATAAATGAATGATTCTGATCGAATATGGACGAAAATTCATGAATTTTCAAAGTTTATAACCAAAGAATATAAATTTTGATTCATTACACAAACAACTACGACACATATCAGGTTGAATAAACCATTTAGTAGAACTTAGTTGGCGACTTTTTTCACGCCAAAACAGTGTGTAAAAGGGGTGGGGCAAACATAAGTGTTTTATAATTGCATATTTTGTAATAGTTCTACTAGTTTTGTACAATCAATAGGTATAATGACATGAAAAATATTTCACGAAACGACCGTGTGTAAAGAATTTGTTGGTATTAAAGTTTTTCTCACGACGTGCCGCTGGTATGTATTGCATCGACCTATAACCTGCTTTTAAATTTTTTCCGTAAACTTTAAGGTTGCTAAATTTTGAAAAATATAACATTGTTTTCTATAATAATCAATTTGGATTTCGACGCAAATCATCTACTGTTTTAACTAATTTCGACCTTTATTAAGACTTATCAAAATATAGTGAATCAACGGAAATGATTATATATATTATTTGATAGAGTTTCAAAGTACGTTATTGTTGATATAATTATATCTATTTTACAACCTTCTATCAACAATATACTATGTGCCTTCTCCACACAAAGAAAATATTATGTGGAAATAAATAAACACCGATCAAAATAATGAAGACAATACTAGGGATTTCATAAAGCACAATACTTGATCCTGAATTATTTAACTTAATTTACTATCAGCCCTAATCTTTTCATAATGCTGCCCTAGGTACCCAGACGTTGTTCGTATTTTTTTCATTCTGCACTAAAATTTGGAGTAGTTTTTCCTAAAAAAATTGACGCTTTTCAGTTGAAAGCTTTAAGATTTTAAATTATTGAAAACTACAAGGATTTTGCATCCATTATTAAAAGTTGTACTAGCCAATACTTTTTCAGAAAACTCAGTTGCTTAAAGAAATCGTAATATACCAAAGAAAATCTTCAACGAAAAAACCGATGTTTTTTGTTGTTATTATTACTTTAAATCCGGCATATCTGAATGTAATTTATAATCGGGCAAGGCTTTTTTACCTACATTAAACATAGTGTATAACAATCATATGTAATTTAATTAATTAATGACACTGTGTTAACATCAAATTCCTCCAGACGAAATTTTTATGTCATATGCAAAATATTGTGGGAAATACAAAAATAATTTTGGTTTTTGCGAAAAAATTATATTTGGTCTAAAATTTCCAATAGAAAATTATTTAAAAATGTGCCATTTTGAAATCATTGAATAATATTGAATAATCCACCTAAAGCATAAAATTTTTGAAACAATCAGTAAATACATTAAATTGACAAATACCAAAGGCATTCTGCTAACATATTAATGTCCAAATCGAATCTTTGCTCAAAAATATCAATCACTTGATGCATTCACTCACCACTTTCCTCATTTTCAAGGCGACAATTCAGTGGTAATTTGGATAAATGATTTTTTAGGTAGTGAATTTTGTTCGTAACTGAGAGACCGAGATGTTGATAAGCATTAAATAGTTGTTTTAAAGATGCTAGTGATTCGCCTGTTGCTTGTGTTCTTCCAAAAACAGCCGTACAGGAATTTTCAAAAGCATTCCAAGCGGCCCGTTCACTTTCAGTTAGGCTAATTTTAAATTGTGTTAATCTTAGTAATTTTTTTACTTCAGGTCCAGAAAATGATGCTTGAGAGATAAGTNATGACATTTACGAATTATTTCATTTACATCATTACTGTTTAGAATACCAAACTTTTCTGGGATATAGTCTAGATCAGACAAGCTATCCTCCTTATCAGTAAGAGTCTCATCTCGAAAAATAATTCCTTTAGATCTACGCCCACTTTGTGTAATGGTAGTTTTCATTTCAAGTTGAGGTAAACTTGCTGTTGAACTGGAGGAATTAATAGCAATCAGAAAGTCTTCTGCAATGGTAGGCCCAAAACTAGATTCACATGATATTACATTTCGCTTATAAGGCATCCTTCCAGGTTTTGGTCTTGAAAGGCAAAAAAACAATCATTACCTGAAAAATGTGGCATTCGCCAGATTTTTGGCTCAAATGCACCTGGATTCTGTTTAGAAAGATTCAATCGGCATGTGTTGCATATTTTTGACAACGCAAATGGTTTTCTATCATCAACAGGAGGAAACTTATATACGTTTTCAAATAATTGTTCAATAGATTGAGTTATGTTTCTGTGGCTTTTTCCATATGCGCCACAAATAAAACAGTAAAGATCCTTTTGTTCTAAGCAACTCATTTTACATAAATAAACCACCTCAATTCACTGACTAAAACAATTTGCAAGCAGAACCTAACATCTCAAATAAACCATGCTATTTACGAATGAATGAAATATTTNTAAAACAGTAAAGATGCGCCACAAATAAAACAGTAAAGATCCTTTTGTTCTAAACCACTCATTGTACATAAATAAACCACCTCAATTCACTGACTAAAACAATTTGCAAGCAGAACCTAACATCTCAAATAAACCATGCTATTTACGAATGAATAAAATATTTTGGCACTAAAACTGACATTACTTATAGCTGTTGTCATGGGAACTACACATTGATAAACATGAAATATCTGGTTCAAGTTCCTGAGCCTTCAGAATTTTTTTTAAATGTTGACCTTAAATATACGTTTTAGATGTTAGATCCTACCAAAAAAAGTAATTTATATTAAGTGTGTCTTGATGATAGAGAATTTATTGAGCTCCGCCTTCCCTCTTTTAGGGAATTATTTCGCATGGTATGTGGCGTCCATAAGCCAAACACGCAAGGATATTTGCAGGAATGTCCTTGAATTCCTGAGATTATATTAACTACTTTCAAGTCAGAGCATACTTTGACATTAAGACTGATAAAATCTAGTTTTTTTAAGAACAATTGAGAATGATTCGTATGTTTCCTTTAAAGAAGAATAAGCAACGGTAAGGTTCTTGTTGCCAGTTTTTGATATGAGAACAGCTTTAAGTGACCCTTTACCAGTATCCATAAATAGATTGTATGAATCTAGCGTATCGGTAATGCCAAGCAACTTAAGCAAACCCAAAATATCTTTGACATAAACCAAGTTTTCTTCTGCAAGAAAAGGTATGAAAAGAGCATTGCGTTTTATTTGAGATCTTACTGTTACGTCACTGGTAGTGAACAACCACAACGCTTAGAATACTGATCAAACTCATTGAATTTCTCTGACTTAGATGACATTTACGAATTATTTCATTTACATCATTACTGTTTAGAATACCAAACTTTTCTGGGATATAGTCTAGATCAGACGAGCTATCCTCCTTATCAGTAAGAGTCTCATCTCGAAAAATAATTCCTTTAGATCTACGCCCACTTCAAATTGAGGTAAACTTTCATTTCAAATTGAGGTAAACTTGCTGTTGAACTGGAGGAATTAGCAGCAATCAGAAAGCCTTCTGCAGTGGTAGGCCCAAAACTTGATTCGCATGATATTACTTTTGCTTATGAGGCATCCTTCCAGATTTTGGTCTTGAAAGGCAAAAAAACAATCATTACCTGAAAAATGTGGAATTCGCCAGATTTTTGGCTCAAATGCAGCTGGATTCTGTTTAGAAAGATTCAATCGGCATGTGTTGCATATTTTTGACGGCGCAAAGGGTTTTCTATGATCAACAGGAGGAAACTTATATACGTTTTCAAATAATTGTTAAATAGATTGAGTTATGCTTCTGTGGCTTTTTCCATATGCGCCACAAATAAAACAGTAAAGATTCTTTTGTTCTAAACAGCTCATTGTACATAAATAAACCACCTCAATTCACTGACTAAAACAATTTGCAAGCAGAACCTAACATCTCAAATAAACCATGCTATTTACGAATGAATGAAATATTTTGGCGCTAAAACTGACATTACTTATAGCTGTTGTCATGGGAGCTACACATTGATAAACATGAAATATCTGGTTCAAGTTCCTGAGCATTCAGAATTTTTTTTGAAAGGTTGACCTTAAATATACGTTTTAGATGTTAGATCCTACCAAAAAAAGTAATTTATATTAATGGAGGAGAAAATAATTTTCTTTTGTTAACGCAGTGTGATTGTCCCTATTGTTTAAATTGGAAACTATTTAGAGTTCTAATCGAGACCGAAGGACTACTATTTGCAGTAAATAAATGAAAAAATGTAATTTTGGAAGCACAGTCGAATCGACTTTAACTTTGTTTCAAGCATTTCTTTGAGATGCAGGGCAGTTTTATCCGATTATCTTTAAAAAGCATCAAGTGAATAATTGAGAAGTATATAATGCTCTAGAGCTTTTAGTGGAAGCCTTTGTGTTTATTTTACACCTTTATTCTTGAAAAAAGAAATGTTTTCATTGAATTTTTGTAGTGAAATAAACTTATGTTTAAGCCAATGTCATTTGGATATTCAAAAGTGCTAAGATCGTGGAAATGTAAATTTTGTCCTGTTCAAAGAGAAATCCTCTCATGATTTGTCGAATTTGAAAAAAACAGTAAACCAAAATTTTAATTAATGTGAATTTCTTTCCAAGGCATCAGAGAAGGTTCATGTTGTGATTGTCGAGCATTGCTCGAATTGAGGATTCCAGTTAAATGGTAAAATAAGGTGAATTTATGACGCCTTCAGCCAATCGTTCCTAAGCCAATTTAAATTTTTCTACAGTTCTGAGACGATGTTGTCCGAAAATTTACAATTTAGTTTTTGCAATTTACTATATTAATTTGCTTCAAAAAATATGTAGGTCATTCAAAATTATGATGCTGTTTAATCAGGACATTTTTCTACAAAACGTTCTCTCCTGTATTGTTTATCGTGTTTTGTCATATCCTGTTAATTCTATTCTACTCATCGCTAATTAGCGGAACCATTTTGCGATATTATTTTTTAAAACTTTTGATTCTACGAGTCCATGTAATTTTCTAGAAATCTGTTTTGGAAAATTACAATTTACATATATATATTATAAAGTTGCAATAATTTTAAATCCTCGTCGACTCTATCGCAATTTGTATTTCGACGTTTTGTTTAGAAATTGTAAGAAAGAGTGAAGTTGTTTTGGTTTAAAGTGTAGCACACAGTATTTAACATTGTATTTTTATAGTAAACGTGCAGTATGTTTGTCACATGCTTTTCAATTCTTTGTGAGAACTTAACGTAATTTATGCTAATGCATTAAAAATACGAATTACGCCATTTCTTGACAGTTGTACGCATGTTTAAGTGATTTATGAGATTGTATTGTGTTGTACGTGTACTTATAGTTCTATGTATTCTAATTGTTTAGTGTGTATAATTATTTTATTTTAGTATAATTAATGGGTTCGCTTTACCCCTAAAAGAAGAACACAAAATGTTTCTTATTAAAGTTTTATTGCCACTGCACAAAGTTAAATCGTTGGCTGTTTACCATCCTCAATTAGCGTATTGTGTGGTGCAATTTCTAGAAAAAGATGCTTCCCTCACTCAACCAGTAATTTACTTCTTAATTTTTCTTGTAATTTATATTTTAGGTGATTGCTGGTTTGTTAAAATTCTGGCCCAAAGTACATAGTCCGAAAGAAGTAATGTTTTTGAATGAATTAGAAGAAATTTTAGAAGTTACAGAAATGAATGAATTCGAGAAGATAAAAGAGCCTTTATTTAAGGCTTTAGCCAAATGTGTTTCTAGTCCTCACTTTCAAGTAATTAATCATTTTCAACCAATTACATGTAATAACAAATTTCAATTCAATAAGGCCTAATTGCATAAATCAAATTACGATGGAAATAACTAATATGTTATCTGTTAAAGGTTAAAATATGACAATAGTGTAATTGCACTTATCTATCTACAGAAATTTAGTTGGACGAGAATTGCCTTAATGATTATTGTTGGTGGTCAAAACACCATGTTTTGTTTCAGGGAATTGAAAAAGGGAAAAGGCCATTAGTTAAACTTTTCATAAATTTGGTCATTGATTATAATTTAAACATGTTTTTGTAATGCCTTTTAAAGTATTATTCAATTGGATAACAGTGGTTTTCAATGTTTTAACTCACATCAACTATAGCTTTCGAAATATTTTGCAACTACTCCTATATGGTGAATTTGAATTCATTGGGATATTTCAATTGCCTGTTGATTGCAATGCCGAGATTACTATTACTATTCTATATATAATTCAGATTATTGGATTATCCCACTTGGCGCAAGTCATTTTTATTTCTCACTACTTCTGTTAGACAAATTGTTTACAGAAAATCTCAAGAAAGAGTCAATTTCAAAAATACAAAAAAGCAACTTTAAATTATCGATGAAAATGAATAGAATGAATGATTAATAATGGCAGATTCAGCATTGTGATGAGATCTTAGAATGTCTGTGTAAACAATGTTACAGTAAATTTCCTACCCCGTATTCACCAGATTCAAATCCTTTCGAAAACTTTTTAACCTCTAAAACAGGTTATATTTTATTTGCCAAAAGCAGCAGCTAGAACACAGTTCGGCGAATATATTGAAGAAATTATAAATCAGTGAGAAGCTAAAGATTTAATTAAGTATTATCGTTCATTCTGGGGGAGGATTAATTGTGTGAGTTATCGTCAGATAGAATATAATGTGTATTTCTTTGCTATTTTTTATTTTTTAAAGTTGTTGCTTGTATTGTTGCAAATTATCTCTTTGTTTGCAAATGATCTCTTTAGTGTTGCAAATGGTTTCTTTATTGTTGGGATTGTCTGTAGTCATTTGATGTTATATTATGTACTATCTAGTGTTTAGAATAATCTTCATACCAATTGCTACATAAAATCTCTTTTCAAATCGCCTTCGTTTTAGGTAGCTGAACGTGCTCTGTATTTCTTTAATAATGAGTATGTGATGACATTAATCAATGATCACGCACTAGTTATCATGCCAATAATGTTCCCAGCTTTGTACAAGAATTCTAAATCACATTGGAATAAGTAAAGCATATTATCTTTTTATTTATGTCATCTAAACTTTAGAACTATACATGGGCTCATTTATAATGCACTCAAGCTCTTCATGGAAATGAATCAAAAGCTGTTTGACGAATGCGTACAAAAATATAAAGCCGACAGACAAAAGTGAGTATTTCATTTTATTTTTTCGTTGCAATTATTGAAAAGAATTTGAGTTTACAACTCTTCTTGATCCGATTTCGAAAATTCCAGATTCACAGGGGTCTAATTAATCAATTGGATGTTTAAATGATCCATAAACTTAGCATAAAATACGTTTCTCAACTAATATTAAGAATATCGGAAGAGCTGCAAAATGAATTATGAAACGCATCTATTGGATGAATATACACCAATACAAATTGATTAGTCATATCCTTTATAATTGCAACATCGATCATACAAAATATATCATTATTCCCGTTTGAACAATTGAAACAATGAAATATTACATATAGTTAATATTTCATCAAATGACTCCGCATTTTCTGAACAGCAGTTACTCGCTTACGCAAAGAATCATAGTTTTTGAATTTCCGACAGAGTATCAAATTCCAGATTGTTTCTACATTTGCGCACAAGTTGTCCGCACTTTGTATATCCGAAGGTTTTCAATAATGTTAATGTCTGGGCATCGTGCTGCCATGTTGTGCATGAGATCCTATTTTGTTGAAGAAAATTGATTTGTTTTTTGCAACATGACATGGGGCATCGTCTCGATGAAAACTTTATGGTATTTTGCAATACTTTCGTTAACAGTCCAATGCATTTTTCTGAGCTCATGTAAACTTTAACTCGTCTAAGAAGCTAAGACCATGAAATGTAATAATCCCCAAATCATCACCAGAATTTCGCGGTTCTTTCACGCGTTGCACAGTCTCTTTTCTTGTTCAGCACTACTCTCCATTCATTTGAATAAATCCATGCACGCCATTCTTGGAGGGACCAGTTTTTTTTGCTCTTGACACTACTTTTTTCGTTGGATTCTATTGTATTTTGTGACAATAATTTGCTTTTGAAAAATTTTACGTGCAACTTGACGTTTTATTTTCTGTCTAACAACGTTCTTGGAGTGCTGCTTCAGTAGTCCATTGTTGAAATCTCTAACAATTTGGGGGAAGGTTTGCTTTTTCAAAAGTTATTTTAATTTCAAACTGTCTTGATATCTCCATATTCTCTTGTATTATGTTGTATTTTCCACTGCTTGAGAATACGGAATATAGTGACACGATACTTCTCTACGATTTTTTCAATAGATGAAATGGTGTGACCTCGTTTTATGCCGCCGATTTCGTGTACTTAGCATTTTCGCGTAATTAAATGAGAGGCAGCAATTCTTGTGCTTCGCGTTATCATCATGTCATGGCGTGATTCATTGCCCAACACTACGTTAAATTTGAAATAAATGATAAAGCGGACAACACGATGCCAACAAATTTGCAATGTTATTCCTGCTAGTTTTAGCCTAATTTGAGTTTTACAAAATTGTTGCAGTTAAAAAGTAAACGATTGTATGTGCCCAAAATGCTGTTCATTACTATCAAAATAACTCATCCACATGAATGCTCTATTAGCAATATATTATCTCGAAAATTAGTTTTCATTGACGTAAGAAAATAGGTATTTGAACGTATATGTACTATTTAGTATTTCCCGGAATGCAACACACCAATGTCAGGATGGAGTATTAAGTTTTGTTTAACATGGTTCATTGCAATTAGTGAAACAAAACGAAAATTAACACTTTAAATATTTTTGTTTTTCTATCATGTCGCACAAAACAAATCAAAACTTTCTAATTACTTTCTTTTGTTTAAAAGTTTGGTCAATTCTATGTGGCAATTGCGTAGTTAGACTTTCATTATAGCTTTAACGTTAGTGGAGATATGCAGATTAATTTAACGCCATTTCCCAAAACGATAGACAATTTTGTGTCCGTAAGCACATTAATATAGTTACCCTCATCGTGGCGTGAACAAAACCTCATTTCCTATTCAGGTAGATAACAGTCATCCATGTTTGATATCAATAACGCTGAATTCAAAACATTCAGTACAATACGGTTTAAAGAGGGAAAATGAAAAAAGTTTGTGAATTTATGATAACGAGCTAGACCTTTAGTGGGTAATTTTGACAACATTCTTAGAAAAGTGTCTGCTCATAAGTATGCCTCATGAATTACTTTTAATGAGGTTATTGATTATCTGTTTATTGTTAGCGGGAAATCTGGCCAATATAATCAATTTATTTTCTATTTTAAGACGTATTCAACGACAATTCATTTCATTATTTTGTAAATCAATTATAAAATTGTTGTTCTTAGTAAATTGCTTCGTTTTTATATATGGAAAACGGTCTATGGAAGGATTTGTTGCTTAGAAAATGTACATTTAATATAGTTCTATTGAAATTTTGAAATTTATGAGGATATTTCGATTAGTGATAAACTGTTTTCTATTCGTATGTTAATACTATTAATTTATCGAGTTCATTTCTAACGTTCGTCAGATTGCGTTTTCTAAGATTTTGGAATTCATCACAAGCTTGGTTTATCTCATAGATACATGTACACTGATTAGAAAAACTGTAATTGAGGCTTACATAATGATTTGTGGCCCTAATTGAATTCTGAAATTTTATTTTGAAAAACACTTGATATGGAGGGATAGCCAAACCTTCGTAAACAATCTATCGTGCTGTTCCAAATTCTGTTATTTTATGTGTATCTGTTAATTTGCGAGATATTTAAATTGCTCACTTATAGAATGCGTTTTGCGTCTTATCTACAATTTTCTTTTACTTTTAAATTGGTTGCAAAAATCATATAATGCTAAGTTATACTGCTTGACCTCGCATTAAAAGTTTTACGTATTTGCTACGTTACTCATGCATTTGTCGGCATTTTTTAATAGTTGTTTATTCTGCTTGCTTTGATATATGCGCTTTTTGTGCTTTAATACAATTTCCTAATTTCGAGTTATTCTTTAATGGCTTTTTTAGAGAAAAAGAATTAATGCTTGCGCGAGAAGAACAATGGCTGCAAATAAAAGATTTAGCCAGTAAAAATCCAATAGTAAGTATATCGTTTTTAATTTTACGCCGTAAGGTATGTCAATAATGTATGTACAGTTCATTTATGTATCATTTATGTAATCTAATACAGATGTAATTGTTGATATTGTAATAACTCACATAATATAATAGTGGTAAAGTTCAAGCACATTAATTAAAAAAGTGGAAGATTTTTAACCAATATATAAGCTAGTCAACGCAGTAATAAATGCATTAATAAGCCAAATATTAAAAATGAATACTTGCACACGTAAGAATACTGCCTTTTTGAACTCGCTAGGCTTAACCATTAGAAATGTCAATGCATTTAAATCGTAACTGTCCATACATAATATACTATTTTTAGGTTATTTAAGGTATATAAATATTGAAATAATTCTTGTTTAGTTGAATTGAATTTTATTCTTAAGCGTTTTGTAAACGTATGCCCTGACTGTATATGCAAATCTTATTAATTGAGGTGATTCACAAATATTAAAATTTCGCCGAATTGTGCTTAAAAAATATTTGCATTTTTTGTTAATGTGTTAATGATCTACACATTAGAAATTTGCTTTAAAATGTGATATAATTGTTATGTAATTCTTTTTGTCATCGAGTCTAAATTTTTAAAGAAGGATTGAATTGTATAAAGTTGCACTTTCCTATTGATTTGGGAAATGATTGATTATATCCAGGTTTGCAAATGGACATTGACTGTACTTGGATGATTTACACAATTTTTCTTGAACTACTGTTAGCCATAGACCACCATTATTTGCTTTAAATTAGCAATATATTTATTGTGTAATTTTTTGAGCTAGACAAGAAAATTGATTTGATTAACTATGATATTTTGATAATTGTGTGTATATTAACACTGTACAGGTTTTAAACAACGTCGTATGTCAAATTCTATAATTCAAAGCAACAAAATCGTTGCTTAAGTTCCTAGATCTAAATGTATTAGACGAAGATCTTTGAACAGTGCATCAGTCTACATTTTCTAAGTTGATATACATTTCTTCAAACATTTTTATTATTCCTGTTGCAAGTAGTACATCCAGAAAGGTCTTTTCTTTTGCAAGCTTGGAGCAAATTATCTATGAACTTGCAACTCATAGCATGCAAGTACAAATCTTTCTGTATCGAACAGCGAAAATAAAATTAGAACATTGAAATTATTGCAAATAAGACTCAAGATGCATAGCGAACCTCAAGTTTCAACAACATTATGTGCCAAAATTCAATTATTGAAGAAGGTTAATACAATAAAGATCATCACAAACTAGAAAATACTTCAATTTTGCTTATGAAATAACAAATAGTCACTGTGTAACTATGGTCATTCGGGTTATAAATACTTTTTATTTAAACTACTACATGCTATTGTCATGCAAAAACCTAGGCAAAAGAGTACTATCAAACATATGGCGGCGGTGATGTTATTTTCGATCTACCCACTAATGACGTAGATGTTGAAGAACGCTTACCAACAAAGGATGAATTAGAATCTTCCCCAGCTATTCTGACTCCTGCTGCACATACTCCAGTAAGATTTTGATTAATAAAATATAGTTCGTTGCAAATTACGCTCAGATTAAATTAATATTAATACATTTATAGTTTGCATTTTATACTATGTGAAGGATGTGTCCACACGAGGTACAGTCATGATCAAAAGTTTCGGAACACCTGTATGTCAAAAAGCTTATTAGAATTTTTGAACAATATACGCACTGTGAGATTGGTATTTGTACACTAACTATATGTTATTGTGATACTGATTTACAGAACCCTGGCTTTTGTCAAAAAAATGCAGATGGGGTTAATTAGCAAACGGGTTTTGATTGACAGCTGTCATTTAGAGTGATCAAAAGTTTCGGAACGCTAATACAAACACTAGAGTCACAAAATAAAAAATACATGACAGAAGAATTAATATCCAGTCCACAATCCTTTGCAACTGACGCACTTCAAAGGTTAATCTTGTTGGCATATTATGTAGCCCATGACTGGTAATTACTATTCAAATAGTTCTATTGATCAGAATGCCTACTGGAAGAAATTTGACCAAAGAAGAGCGAGAAATCATACTGAGATTAGTGGAAACAGAGAAATGCAGCTACAGACATGTTGCAAAAATAGTTGCTTGTTCTGTATCAAGTGTAGCACGCACCATTGCGAATTATCTTACAACTGGGACAGTGAAGGAGAAATACCGATGTGGGCGGCCACGAAAGACCAGTAATAAGATGGATCGGAAAATAAAAAGAGTGGCCATCTCTAATCGCCGCAAATCAATCTCAGCAATATCTTCGGAGATAAACATGACCTCTGGTGTTAAAATCACTCGTCACACTGTCAGTAGAAGACTGCGCGAGATGGGTGTTCACTCCATAAGAGCCACAAGACGGCCAATACTATCAGTAAAGAACCAAAGAAAGCGAGTTGCCTTTGCCAAAAAGTACAGTGGATGGACTGACCAGCAGACAAAGTGTATAATTTTTAGTGATGAATGCAAAATTGAATTGGATCGGGATTATGGCACTAGTTTTGTGCATAAAATTAAAGGCGAGAAAGCTAAGCGAGAGCTTGTTAGGCAGACCTCAAAGTCGCACCTGTCAGTTATGGTCTGGGGATGTCTAACTGCACATGGGACAGGCTCACTTCTAATTTTGGACGGTACTGTGAATGCAAAGGCATACATAGATATTTTGAAAAATGGTTTACTGGCCACTGTAGATCAGTTTAACATTAACCCATTCATATACCAAGATGACAATGCACCATGCCACAGAGCAAAAATTGTTAAAAAGTTTTTTGATGACAACCAAATCAACTATATGAGTGATTGGCCAGCCCAGTCACCAGATTTAAATATTATTGAGAATTGCTGGGTAGAATTGAAGAGACGTGTTGCCGAAAAATGTCCCACAAATAAGTCTGACTTTCATTCTGCCATTCGACATGCCTGGAATGAAATTCCCAATGATTATGTTGTGAAATTATACAACTCATGGTCTACCCGCTTGCAAAAGTGCATCAGTTGCAAAGGATTGTGGACTGGATATTAATTCTTGTCATTTATTTTTTATTTTGTGACTATTATAGTGTTTGTCTTTAGTGTTCCGAAACTTTTGATCACTCTAAATGATAGTTGTCAATCAAAAACCGTTTGCTAATTAGGTCCACCTGCATTTTTATTGACAAAATCCAAGGTTCTGTTAATCAGTAACACAATAACAGATAGTTAGTGTAGAAATGTTAATCTCACAGTGCAGACATTGTTTGAAAATTCCAATAAACTTTTTTACATGCAGGTGTTCCGAAACTTTTGATCATGACTGTAGATGTTAATGCAATTTCTAAGGAGTTGGTTAGTTTTACCAAACAAGTCAGTGTGATAAGTTCAAACAATGAATAAATAAATTTCTTTTATTAAATAGATTTTGTTAATTCTAGCAATTTAATTTTCAGTTTGGCTTAGTAGCATTTCTTTGGAAAATGCAACGGAATTGTACCTGCTGCCAAAATTATTCTCAAACTTTTAAATATCTAAAATCTTGAAACTGTTTTCCAAATATTTGCCTAGTGCAATTTGTCATTAAGCTTATTAAAGTTGTACAATTACTCATTTAATGTGGCGTAGCATAATGTTTTGTAGGTTATCTATCTGAAATTGCTCAGCAAATAAACTCGAGCGCAAACGTACCGCTTAAAATTCTGTCCATTGGCTATAGAAAAGTTTCACATTTGTTTAGCTACGTCATTATGACAACTATTTTTTATTTTGAACATTAGATTTTAATTGAATAACATTTTGAAATTCCTATGAGATTTTTTGTAAAAAATTATTTTTGTTACCACGTGCTAATTTACACTTTGAATTACATCGCTTGGAAAATTTATATTTTTAATTAAAAGGGTGCAGCCAAAAATTGGTTTGTGGTGTTTAGAAGAGCATACTGCAAATGAAAAAAAATTAAGGGACAAAGAAAAGAAAAGTTACAAAATATCATGAAGCTCACTTACTAAACTTCTGAATTCCAAAATAGATGTGAAGAAATAATTGAAGTAGTTCCTTGAATGCGTTTTTAAGTTTAAGTTGACATTCGAAGTACTAAAATAGATTGTGTGATCGAAATTTATTAGCACCCGTGAATTAGTGAATGTTTGTAATTACGAACCTGAATTTATGATTTAGATGAGCAAAGGCCAGAAATGGAAAATAGATTTGGGTTTAGGAAGACGAATATTAAAAAGGAACTTTAGAATAGAATAGAATAGAATTTCTTAGTGCAATATCGTCTGCCTATCAATCTGTTCAGGAATGAAATTTAATTTCTTGAGCGAAGGGTCTAAAAATGTTCCAGTCCAGTGTAACATGGTAACTGAGTTCCACCACTTCCCATCAACGGACTGAATAAAGTGTTGTTTAAGTCCACCAATAATGGGCATAGTTCCTGAACACCTCAACAAAAGCTGCTAATACTACACTTAATGTGTCATAATAATACCATGAAGTACAAAAAATATGAACTCTTGGCGTTCATAGGCGAGTAATTAACATTATAAATGTTTTCTGCCCATTTAATTTGTGAGTTGATTTTATTTATTAATGAGTGGTTTATGTTATTAAATAACATATTTGGGTCTATAAGGACTTAATACTAGAGAGTTAACCAGCATTGATTTCATTTTGGAAATTACAAAATTTCCTAGTTTTAGTTCCCATTGTCATTTTGCGTAATACTAGGCGTGTGTGATTTTGAATAGTTCAATTTATTATCGATTGTTACTCCAAGATATTTGAAGGATTCCACTTGAGTAATTTCTGACCCCGAAGAATTTAAAATGTGTGATTGATTATCTTTATGAAATCGAGACATAACACAGTATTCTGTTTTAGAGGGATTTGCAGATAAATGATGCATATTAAAATATTTTAGCAGTTGAGATTGGTTTCTAATATACCAATTGATGTTTGTATTTGATTATCATGCGTGTATATACACGTGTCGTCAGCATACTGCACTATTCCATAATTATTTCTTAAGTTACCATTTAAATCATTTATAGACAACGAGAAAGACATAGGACCTAAAATAGTACCCGTGAAACACCTGTTTAAGTTTTACCGCAGTTAGAACGAGAGATATCACCCAGCGGAATTGGAAGTTGGTATCATGTGTCTTGAAATTAAAAATGATCTACACTATTAGACATTTCGAATTTGCAAGTCTTCTCCGACTGTGTCAAGCTTGGGATACATGTCTGCTATAGTTACCCCAGCCATTATGACAATCTGTCGCGCGAATTGATTTCGCATGCTATCTTAATACACGGCATAAAAAATATTTTTATGTCGTTATGAAATCTTTTTGCATCGTGAAGCAGTACGCATTGTGGTGCTGCTTTTCTTCAAAGGAACTGTTTGT
Organism: Hofstenia miamia; assembly: GCA_900660155.1. Lineage (NCBI taxonomy): Eukaryota > Metazoa > Xenacoelomorpha > Acoela > Hofsteniidae > Hofstenia > Hofstenia miamia. The sequence goes on along the minus strand of CABFPE010000170.1, from coordinate 127,353 downwards.
TAGATTTTGGGGTTTTTTCATGTTATTCGCGCATAAATTTAGTTTATAATGCATGGAATATATGGGCGAATAAAATACAAATTGCCCCAAAATCTAACAAACATTTCCTTTAATGAAAGGCAGCAATGCAATGCGTGCTGCTCAAAGATGCAGAAATATTTCGTGATTGCATAAAAATGCATGCCAATTTAGAGGAATTGTTAAAAATATTTTTTTTGCCATGTATTAAGATAGCACGCGAAATCAATTTTCGTACGTCTTCGCGCGACAGAAATATTTCGTAACAAGAAATATTTTGCGCAATGAGATTTCTCAAAAATGTTTTCGATAGAAATTTCCAGTACTCAAATTTAAAGAATTCAATGATTCGCAGCCTGATGTGCGACCACGCTCAAATGAGGAATCGGAAAAGAAGGACTGTGGGTTCATTGACATTTGTTGTACTGAAGATTTCATTGTGTGTTGTATTGATAATAAATTTGTATTAGTAATTTCCAATCAGCCGTCAAAAATTGCAGGCTGCAGCCAGTAATTGTAAGCTATTCAGCATTTCAGGCGCCGGCAGAGGTGTAAGTGGGTCACATATTTGTATAGTTGGGTCTGGGTCTGTTAACATAATTTTAAATTGGGTCTGGGTCAAATTAATGCTGTATAATGTACAAATTGAACTTTGTATCTGTAAAATAATTATTGTCAATAAATGACACATACATATATATCTTTGAATTTTGTCTAAGATTTATGTTACCCATGTTTACCAGCGTCAATTTTAAATCAACCAATAATATTGCTTTTGCAGAATCAAATGCCTAGATTTTGATTATAAACAAAAGTTTGCGTCTGTGTCGATTTTCTTCTCTCTGAGTGTGTAATTAGTAATTACTCACCATTCAAATTAAAATAGACACATGACGTGAAAAGTCAGTGTGACAATTAAAAAACAAATTCCAGTTCGATCATTACACTTCTCGTAGGGAGTGTAATGCACTAGGTGATAAACGCATGTGATATGTCAATAACAAACTACTTGAAGTTGCATATAGTTAGGCCTATACACAATTCAATTATAAACCGGGCCTCAATTCCAAAGTTAGGGAATTATAATTGGTTCGTAATCGTAATGCACCTAGATTAGTTTATTGCATGCGGAAATTCGAAATTGTCTGTTTTTGCAGATATGGATGACATTAGAGAGCGGTTGCAGCGAGGTGAGCTTACTTTAAAACCAAAGCCAAAATCAAAGACGGGCGGACAGCATCGTTTCGAATACGTTTGCAAATATGTATAATGAAACAGATGAGATTATTTTTGGAGTTGTTGCTTGTAAGAATTGTTGCAATTCTATAGTTTATGAACCCAATCGACTCGTCTGGCTACAAAAAATGCTTTGGAACGTCAAATTTATCAGGCCATATCAAATCATGCAGCAAAACCGCACGCCTTCAACACCAGATTTCTGCTTCATTCGAGAAGAAAAAGTCCCCAAATTTTCCCTATGTATTGGTTTCCGAGGTAAAGAAGGAAGCCTATTTAGTTGCTAGTAGACACCTGTCTTTCAATTTTGTTGAAAACCCTGATTTCAAATCCCTGTGCCAGTTGATGGTGGAAGCTGGAGCTGTGTATGGAAAAATTGATATGCACAAAATGTTAGTAGGCCGGCAGAGGGTGCGGAAAACTTTATTCGATCTATTTAACCATTCAAAGCAGCAAATTCGGTCGCAGATTTCACAGCGCCTGGACAACAAATCGGTGAGTTTTGTTACCGACATATGGACTGACGACGTCAGAAAACAATCATTTTTGGATATTACTTTTTTCTGGATTACTAAGGATTGGATATTAAAATGCGGACTATATTCTTGTTGCAATTTCGAGGAGAAGAAAACAGCCGTGAATATCCGGGAACTCATTGACGGAGCCATTCGTGAAGTTAACTGTTCCCTTGTCGATACACCTGTGACAACAGACTGTGGCGCCAATGTGATAGCAGCTACCAGTCGGGATACTCGTATAGACTGCGCATGCCATCGTCTCAATACATGTATTCAGGATACCGGAACGAGTAGTTTGTTAAGAATGCCGCAGATATCCAACATCGCCTGCCTGTAACCCTCAAGAAAAGTGGTTCCACGAGACCCTGGCGCGCATTAGCCCAAAAATTTCATTCCATCAAGGAATCTGCGTCAGCATTACTCCCTCTGCTGGTAGAGAGAAAGAAAGCTTCGTTAATCGAGGCCATTGACGTCGATTTGCTAGAAAAGATTCTAAGTCTTTTGAAACCGCTAAACACTGTTTTCGATATGCTTGAGTTTAGCCACGTCCCTACTGTTCAGAATGTTGCTCCTGGTTTTTATTTGACTAGAATTTTTTTCGCACGAGTCACTGAAGATTGTCCCATTATTGGTGGACTTAAACAACACTTTATTCAGTCCGTTGATGGGAAGTGGTGGAACTCAGTTACCATGTTACACTGGACTGGAACATTTTTAGACCTTTCGCTCAAGAAATTAAATTTCATTCCTGAACAGATTGATAGGCAGACGATATTGCAACAGGCTATGCAAAACTTGGATACACTAGCACAGTCGTTTGATAAACGAGTTGATCAGACTCTATCAACGTCTGCGAGCACATCATCCTCCACAATAACTGAAACTGTAATTAGACCTAAAGTTCGAAAAGTGGATCCCTTCGCGTCATTTCGAAGTCAACAGGGTGATGTGGTCGCTCTGTCAGATGCGCCAAACCCCCAACTTCACTACTCCAAGCGTGCATTCAAACTTGAGCTATCGAATTTTTGTAAACTTGAAATAAGTAGCGCAGAGATTGATGCATGTGTGGATCCCCAATCAGGATTATTCAATCCCCTAATTTGGTGGAAAGACAACGTTTCACAGTATCCCTTATTAGGACACTGTGCTGCTCAAGTGTTTGTTATTCAAGCCTCAGAAAGTGAGTCCGAGCGTCATTTCTCTGTTGCTGGGCGTTTGACCAAGAAGAAGAACAGAGCGACTCTTCGAGCAGATGCGCTTGAAGCACAAGTTGTGGTTGCAGCAAACAAAAAACTTGGTTTGTACTAACAATGTCGCCATTTGTAAACAATAGAAGAATAGATTAGTTTTTCAATCTTATTCGTGTTTGTTTTTTAGATATATTAATCATAAACTTTTGTGTGAAACTGGGACATAATTTAAATTTAAATTGGGTCTGAGTCAGCTCGGCTGTGGGTCCAATTGGGTCTGGTTCAGCTCGGCTGTGGGTCCAATTGGGTCTGGGTCATCTCGGCTGTGGGTCCAAATAGGTCTGGGTCTACATTCAGTGACCCACTTACACCTCTGGGCGCCAGTATAAGTCAACTATGCGAGTATTGTTTGGCTAAATAGATAGCTTGACAATCTTTATCTTGCATTGAGTCGTGGCAAAAAGTAGTATTGTATGTCATTCATTGACTTGGTGAACGTTCAAGTATTCCCGGTGGTTTGCGGTCTAAAAGTACATAATCCATTGGTTGTCGCGAAATTGGTTACTGTTGTAGTATTATTTGTTCAATCTGGTACACTGGTACACTTGATGAAATGTAAATTTAGGCATTTTCAATAGTGATTTCGCATTCAAATTAATTGAATATTCTTTACGAACTACTATGCAATGCAACAGAAAAAGCTGAATAAATATGGCAGGTTAAAGTTGCCTACAAAACTCTTAGTTACTTGATTATGCAATTTTCCTGTATTAAATGCAGGAAAAGATTATTTTGCTCTCACCAAGAGTGATGTGTGTAGATCGCTTTTGGCTCTAGCTACATGTAATAATTGATTTTGTAATGATAATTTTTTAAATGGTTATTGTTTGTTTTTTTTTCATGATTCGTTAAAAATGAAACTATTTATCTTAGAAATGTTGTAGAATAGTTAGATAGCTAGTCTTGTTAAACACCAAGGCCAAAGCTGTAAATTCTTGATATTTATTCACACATTTTTATAGTTCTGAATTAAAACTTACTGGCTGAGAGTACCATTGTTGATATTTTATATGTGCTTCTAATTCTATTAGTACTGTCGATTAATTTAGCTTGTCTTAGGACAATTGACTCATAAATATAATCATCCCTATTCATTTTAATTGAATTTTTAAACNNCAACTTCACTACTCCAAGCGTGCATTCAAACTTGAGCTATCGAATTTTTGTAAACTTGAAATAATTAGCGCAGAGATTGATGCATGTGTGGATCCCCAATCAGGATTATTCAATTCCCTAATTTGGTGGAAAGACAACGTTTCACAGTATCCCTTATTAGGACACTGTGCTGCTCAAGTGTTAGTTATTCAAGCCTCAGAAAGTGAGTCCGAGCGTCATTTCTCTGTTGCTGGGCGTTTGACCAAGAAGAAGAACAGAGCGACTCTTCGAGCAGATGCGCTTGAAGCACAAGTTGTGGTTGCAGCAAACAAAAAACTTGGTTTGTACTAACAATGTCGCCATTTGTAAACAATAGAAGAATAGATTAGTTTTTCAATCTTATTCGTGTTTGTTTTTTAGATATATTAATCATAAACTTTTGTGTGAAACTGGGACATAATTTAAATTTAAATTGGGTCTGAGTCAGCTCGGCTGTGGGTCCAATTGGGTCTGGTTCAGCTCGGCTGTGGGTCCAATTGGGTCTGGGTCATCTCGGCTGTGGGTCCAAATAGGTCTGGGTCTACATTCAGTGACCCACTTACACCTCTGGGCGCCAGTATAAGTCAACTATGCGAGTATTGTTTGGCTAAATAGATAGCTTGACAATCTTTATCTTGCATTGAGTCGTGGCAAAAAGTAGTATTGTATGTCATTCATTGACTTGGTGAACGTTCAAGTATTCCCGGTGGTTTGCGGTCTAAAAGTACATAATCCATTGGTTGTCGCGAAATTGGTTACTGTTGTAGTATTATTTGTTCAATCTGGTACACTGGTACACTTGATGAAATGTAAATTTAGGCATTTTCAATAGTGATTTCGCATTCAAATTAATTGAATATTCTTTACGAACTACTATGCAATGCAACAGAAAAAGCTGAATAAATATGGCAGGTTAAAGTTGCCTACAAAACTCTTAGTTACTTGATTATGCAATTTTCCTGTATTAAATGCAGGAAAAGATTATTTTGCTCTCACCAAGAGTGATGTGTGTAGATCGCTTTTGGCTCTAGCTACATGTAATAATTGATTTTGTAATGATAATTTTTTAAATGGTTATTGTTTGTTTTTTTTTCATGATTCGTTAAAAATGAAACTATTTATCTTAGAAATGTTGTAGAATAGTTAGATAGCTAGTCTTGTTAAACACCAAGGCCAAAGCTGTAAATTCTTGATATTTATTCACACATTTTTATAGTTCTGAATTAAAACTTACTGGCTGAGAGTACCATTGTTGATATTTTATATGTGCTTCTAATTCTATTAGTACTGTCGATTAATTTAGCTTGTCTTAGGACAATTGACTCATAAATATAATCATCCCTATTCATTTTAATTGAATTTTTAAACTCTTTTTCTATAAATATGTATTAATATTATTAATTTTGTATAATTATATCAAATTCGAAATTATTCTTTTGTACAATACCAATAACTCAAATTGCTCTTTTCTTTAAAATCTGAAATTATATTAAACCAAATTTTCCGCGTGCTTGGAATTTCACTTATCAAAATTTAGGGTGTTCCAGGGACAACGATTGCTGCAGATAAAACCCGCCGAAAGTCTGATCTACCCCAAGACGTGATCACTATTAAAGCATTGGAATCGCATAAGCGACCAGATCCGTACTTGGCAACGAATTCTGAGAGCTCATCTAATTAGCAATGGGAGAGCTATTAATGTATTTCGTCATAAACTGGTGCTGTTATACTAAAATGTTAACAATTTCTTGTAAAGATGACATACTCATCTTGCACTTGTTTTGAATAATCCTTTTGCTATATTAAGAGAATTGTTACTGTTTTTTATAGAGACGTGTAATAATCATTGTTGAGAAGAATGCAATGTTAGATATTATATTAACTATTTTTGTAGATTTCACAATTGTTTCTATGGTAAATTTTATTTTGTAAGATTACTGCCCAAGCTTTTAATTAAGTGAGTGAATAAATATATCTGAACATAATTGTCGGTATGTTATTCTAATTGATGGAATTACCTTTTTAAATAAACTAGATAATGAATCGTTTGGATTTGTTTAGTTTTTTGCTCAATACTAGGAATGCCAGGATTTAGCTTGTTCAACTACGAATTTCTTTTGAAAAATTTGTTTGCAAATATTTAAAATGCGTTCGACTTGTTCATGCCCTGTTTATACGTTGAGCAATGTATTTAATATATATTTTTTTAAAAAACAACTATAAACCTGCCTCAAAATTTCAATTGAACTGCCGATAGACGCCCAATGCCAACAAATAACACAACGTGTGAATAGTTAGCTTAACTTATCTAAATCAAACCTGATTCATTTTCAACTTATGTACTGCACTTAATAATTTTCAAAAAGGAATAAACGTTTTGTACTGGGTTACCTAAAGTAATGAAAATGGCTTGATTACCTCAGTAAAGTAATTATACGCCAAATTCGTTTTTTATTGAAATTCAAAGTATAGAAAAATCTGTTTTTTGCAAACTAGGATTTGTATAGGGGTATTTGTAAAACCGCATGTATAAGATTCTGCTCCGATTCTATGTGTACCTTTTACATAAAAATTGGTTACTGATTCTTATAATACTACCTAGTTTAGTAACGCCGAGATTGATAGTGTGTGCATTAAATGAAGGTAATAGTTATCAATGAATGTTGTGGGCACGGGCTCACCCGCGGGTGTGGAGACAATTACTGTGTCATATATGTAAATACCAGTGGTGCACACCCGTACTATCTCTTTCTATCTCTCTCTCTCTCTCTATATATATATATATATTTATATATATATATAATCAAGTAAATTATTAACCCAAGCTGGCCGTTACATTTCACTCACATCATATATATGCATATACATATATATTCCCCGTTTGTAATTAATGCAGCATTTATAATCATTCCCTTATATATACGCCGTTTGTAACCAAAAATTTTTTTGTTGATGTTGCAATTTTAACAGTTTCTTAATCAAATGCATTGCATTAGTACTATTCCATTTACTAGAGCCAATGCCATCCATTGTTGATTAATTTCTTAGCTACAGCAAACTCGAAAGTCTTGTACTTCAATAACCATATAATAGTTAAGTACATAGTAATCTAAGTATTATACCATATCCTACAAATCTCTAAAGGAATTTAGTAGATGTAGTTTTTAATTTGGGAGCTAATGAAGTAGGTGTAAAGTCGATCCAAGCATTTTTGCTGAGATATTACAAATGACGAATATCTGTGAAAACCAGCAAAAAAAATTTTAGGCCCATTAATTCAGTAGGATATATTGTTGAGAGGGTACTGAGATATGCTAACATTAGTTAAGGAAAACAGAGGAGGTTACATTGGGACACCCTGAAGTTCTCGTAACACTTAGCTGACTAATGGATTTCAAAAGCTTATTTAATTAGTGACTCACATATTTTACATTAGTAGTGCTAATGGATTTTTTACATTTTTGAGATTATCACTAATGGATTTTCAAGTAGCTAGTTTAATTAGTGATTTATGATATTTACAGGCTGAATCATTTTTGCAAAGATTCATATACATGTGGGAGCCAATTTAGTTTACAATGATTCATATACATGTTGTGGGGGACAATTTAGTTTACATTCGCAGCATGTTCTTATATATTGACTAATTTATATGGATAACTTTTTTGATAATATACATGGCTATATCACACTTTATGCATGCTTAAACTTGTTTGCATACACTGGGTTTTACATCGCATTTTTCATAATGCATTGCCAGCTAATTTTATCCATAAAAATTCCTAGTGTTTCAACTGCTTACAATGTATAATGTTTAATTAGGAAAGATTACATGTAAAAAGCTGCATTTTCGTTTTTGTTAATAAACATTGTTAACATGTTTATCATATCATGTTTTTCCCAACCAATGAATATTTTTCATAATTCCCCATATTTCCATTGGCTGGTCAATCTATATATTCACCTCATTTCATTGGATAAAATCATTTTTTCTTGTACGCAAACTCCACCTTATTCTTAATGACAAATGTCTGTTAAAATGCTAGCATGGGGTTCATTGGGTAGCCTATTTGATGATCCATGCAAAACCCCGCCACCATTGTATGGTTATAATCCGCTAACATAGGAGATGATGTCCCCACCACCTGTGCCTGTAAAAGAAAAACGCAAGACTCAACACAAGCAAAGACGTCCTATAGTCAATAATAATACGATTGTCTTCCCCATCTCCAACATGAGCGAGGATGATAATATTTTACAACGCTTAAACGATGTTAATTCCCAGCCATCAACCTGTATTTTCTCAAGTTTGTGTCCAGCTAGTGAACTACAGAAAAATCTCTGGCTAACAATTGTTGACGTTGTTCAGTTGAAAATGAGATATGGTGTTGCAATTAAGATGAGACTCGACAATGGTTTTTACAATTTCCTACCTAAATGCTATGTCAATGCTTTGGGTGAGAATTACAAGACTCTGGTATATAAAAAACTGCTTCACAATGATGACATGGAAATTGGGACTGATGGCAATAATGTAAATCGCATTGTATTAGAATTTAGTAAAATAAAGATATAGTTTTGTTTTCTCCATCTCTTTCTACATGTACCAGTTTTTTAAAAAAATAATACTAGTAAAAATCATTATTTGATACAATGGTTTTACAACAAAATTTTTAAATTTATACACTATTAGTAAATGGCGATAATAATATACCCTATGGAGTGTTCATTCGACGTACAAATTTAAAATAGTCCTTTATACAGTCTGTAGAATTTCCCATAATTTGTGGATACCAGTAACTGTGATCAAGTAAATTTTCCATGGGCTGAGAGATTAACTGACTTAAAAACTCGGAGTTCATTCCTTCGCATGCCCAAAACAGTTTCTTTTCTACATGAAAAATTCAGAGATTTGATAAAAGTAATCATTTGCTCGTTTGTTAGGTTTACTTCTGTAAACCTGATATGATGGAAGTTATGTTGATACCAATTGAAAGATTTCTGCATATGTCCTGGCAAACAATCAAAATTCTCCTTTGATTAATGTACTGTAATAATATAGTTTTTCATTGACTAAAATCAATAATTCTTTGATATAATAAACACTATTGTATGTGTTCCTGCATAGTTCTAAAAAACATTAGATTTCGTACATGATACCATGACTATCAACCAACTATCCAAATAGAAAATCACAGAGAGAATGATAAATAATTTTGTAATCCTTATAAAACATGGCAATTGAATAATCACATAATTGTGGTAAAGTTTTTGCCATTAGAATAAAAACCACACAAGCAAAAAAAATAATTTTTTATGCCAATGTTTTAATATCATGTTTTAATTAATCATCTTAACAATAATAAAATTATTAAAAATTAATTTTTATATTTTCAAATATAAATCATGTATTGTTTGTTTGGAACATATTTCACAAACCAGTGCTTTCATTCACATAGATATGGACTAAACTTTGATTTCATGCGTACGCTTCTATGTTTGATTAAAATTGTAAGGTTAATAATAATATTACTTCTATAAATTATATTTTCTCCATTTTTTTGTTTTGCAATTTAAGCAAATCGTAATTTACTGATTGACATGTATTTCATGAAAACAACGAATTTTACTAGTACTATTGTAACTTGTAATAAACGCAAAAAAGTATATTTGGTTTGTTTGTAATTTTTAGCAACTGAGAATTTTACCATTTGACATGTATTTTGTGAAAAATCATGAATTATACTAACACTAACTTGCAATAAGCATGAGAGATATATTTTGTTTTGTAATTTAAGAAAAATGATAATTTTTTACAAACTTTAACACGTATTTCATAAAAACCAAGAATTTACTAACACTATTGTAACTTGTAATAAATGCAAAAAAGTATATTTTTGTTTTTGAAATCAGCTCCTAATTTTAAGTATTATTAAGCCAAGTCTCCTTTTATTAGTAATAGAGAAACTGATCTCAAATTTGGTGACATTTTTATAATTAATTCCTTGCAGCTATATTTATGTGGCTTACTAAGAATGATTGATATATGTTTATCTTTAAAATGTTAATAATTTGAGTTTAGATATAATTGATTGTTCATTGACAATAGTTATTCAATGAATTTTAAATAAAACGAATATTCAAAGTCTGTTGTTACAATCCAAGCACCTATGCCATGAAATCAAATAATTTCTAGTTATGGTGACCATGTACACATCTAAAATTTTGTCTTTATCTTCTAGCAATGTAAAAATAGAAATCATGATTTCTTTTGCCAGAAATGTTTATCAGGATTCAGAACAAAAGAAAATTTAGCAAACCACAAGAAAAAATGCAATGCAGTTGTGGAACCAAACAGATCCTGCAAACAAAATCAATTTTAAAGCACATGCATCACAGAATTATGTTCCTATTGTTGGTAGTTTGGATATTGAAACAATATCCAGAAAAGTGCATACTGTACAACCAAACCTGTCAACCAGCTACACACTGTGTGAGGTTGCACAAATCCCATCCAGTGTGTGTGTAGCAAGTAGTACTGAAGAAAAGCTATTAACCTGTAAAGTAATATCCAGTGAGAATTGTATGGAAGTGGCATGGGATTATTTACATTAGCTAGCAAAAAAATCAATGAGCTGAAACAAAAACATTGTAATTTGGTAATTTCCCTGGAGCAGCAAAATACAATGTTGGTTCTTGCAGTGAGGTGTGTATTTTGTAGAAACATGTTTGCACAAGATAATGTGAAAGTTATTGACCACTGTCATTTTCTGAGAAAATTGGAAGTGTCACACATAATAATTGCAATATTTTAAATCAAAGTCCTCAATTCACCCAAATTTACATGCCTAATGGGAGCAAATACAATATGCATATTCTACTAAAAAGTTTGAAAATGAAAGAAAGAGAAAAGGTGTCATCCATTCCATGTACATCTGAAGTGTTTCTTTTTCTAAGTTTAATGGTAACTGTGCATATTTATACCAATAAAGACAGGATCTCTAAAAAATTTTTTGAAGAGCTAAGATTTTTAGATAGCTATTGCTTCATAGCCAATAGTCTATCAAACCTTGCAAAAAAACATTGGCACAGAAAAATATTAATTTTTAAGAGAGGGAATGGGCAAGCAGAAGGCGTCAGTGTTTAGCAGGGGTAAAGGGACATTCCCTTACACGTGGTTTGATAGCTTCAAGAAATTTAATGAATTGAGCCACTCAGATTTGGAGCATTGGAAATATGCATTGCTGGAAAAATCCCCATAACTCAGGAGGAGCTGGATTTTGAACGTGAAAATACTTGGGTGTTGAGAGAATGTGAAACCTTTAAGCAATTTCATAGCAATTATTTACAAGCCAACCTGCTATTACTATTGGACATGATAAGAGAATTTAGAATACAGAGCATGGAGACATATAATCTACACCCTGCCCACTTTTTCACATTATCAAATTTTAGTTGGCATGTGATGCTGAAGTATACAGGAATCTTGCTTAATGCTATAAACAATGAGGATGAATTGGATTTTATGCTTGAAGGGATTTGTGGAGGTATGTGCTAAACATTTTCAGATAGATTTTTTAAAGCCAACAACCCTATGGTAGATGGATATGTTTCAGAGAAGGAGACCACCTATGCACTCTATGGTGATCAGGACAGTCTATATGCCAGAACATGGTCTACAACTAGTATTGAAGAAATTTTATCCACTACTCAAGAATTGGATATTGGTTATTTTGTGCAAGTAGATCTTGAATATTTGAAATACTTACACAATGAGCACTTTGATTTTCTATTGACTCTACACAAGATGAAAATTGAAGATAGACATCTTTCTCCATATCAGCTCAAAATATAAAACAGGTTGAAAATAAAATCAACACCTATGCCTAAACTTGTACAAAATTTTATAAAAAAGAAGCATACATTGTGCACTATGATGTACTGAAATTTTATGACAGTCAAGGATTGAAAATCACGAAATTTCATAAAGCCTTTGAATTTAAACAGTCACCATTTTTAAAAACATATATTGATCTAAACACAAGCAAACACAAGGCTGTACGCAATGATTTCAAGAAGGCATTCTATAAATTAATGTCAAACGCAGTATTTGGTAAATTTATGGAGAATTTGAAAAAGTAAATAAACATCAAGTTTGCATATGATCTAGAATCCACAGAGAAATTGAAAATTTAAATCATACGACATTGTCAGTGAGGATTTGGTCCAGGTCATGTTGAGAGAAAAAGATATTGTTTGGAACTGACCCAATTATCTTGGCAAGGCTATTCTCAAACCTATTGAAATTAATTATGTTTAAGATGCATTATAAAATAATGAAACCTGCATTTAAGAAACAAATTACATTGTTATACTCCAGCACAGATTCCTTACTTTATATAATTAAATTGGAAAATTTGTACACAGAGCTAGATCCACTCTCACACAATTTTGATTACTCCAATTACCCTAAGAGTTTGCATTTATACAGTAATACAAACATAAAGGTGTACTTAAAAATCAAAGATGAGCTTGCTGGGGGCGTGTTAGCGTGGGCTGTGACACTAAAACCAAAACTCTACTTGATCAAATACACAAATGATAGTCACAAGGTTTTGGAGAAGCCCAGTGCAAAGGGTGTAACCAATTCTGTGAATCAGATGATGAACTTTAACCTCTTCAAATCCATTCTGCTGGAAGAAGTATCATCTAAAGACCAATGACTGGGATAAGATTGCAAATGCATTTGATTAGTGTATAAAATTCAAACTGTATTGCTCTCTCATGCTATGATAACAAATGCTATCTTGTTAATAGCATAGAAAGACTTCCATATGGAAATAAATGTAATTTAATATTTGTGTGTTTATAATATTAAAATTTTTGTTTAGATATCAAAAAGATTAATAATAATAATTCCCCATCCACCAGTTCTACACTAATTGATGATGGAGTAAAATGCCTCTGGCTAGGTATATGGAAATTTATATTGTGTGTGTTATTAATTAATGTTTTAGATTCAGATACTTAGTAATTCCCATTTTCATTCTCCACCCTCCTCCTGTCCTCACTCCAAGTCCTTGTATATGGTAATTATGAAATTGTTGTTTAATTATCAAGTTGTTTAATAACATTTGTGTTAGATATAATTCCCCCTGTTTATGTATAGCTAGCTAAATCCATTCTCCATGTCCACATATTTTGCTATATCCCTCAACGTATGTTTTTGTCAACATTATTACAAAATAAATTTTTTCTTAGAAATCCACTGTCTTTGAATAATTGATTGATTGCCTGACATACAAAAGTTTGCTCCATTCCCTGTGTCCATGTATTTTGTTATATTCCTCTAAATATGTTTTTTGTCAGCATTATTATAAATTAATTTTTTGTTAAGAAATCCACCGCCTTTGAATTATTTGCTATTGTCCAAGAGTTTGCTCCCCTCACTGTGTCTGTGCGAATTTGTTAATCCTCCTTCATGTATGCTGATTTGGTAACATTAATACAATTAATTCCATGTTTAGAAATCCTCTGTTTGAATAATTGATTGAATGTATGACATACAAATTTTGCTTCATTCTCCACGTCTACACATTTTATTATATCTCTCCACATATGTTTTTCATCAACATTATTATAAATTAATTTTTTTAGAAAATCTTTGGTTTGAATAATTTGCTGATGCTTGTCAACTTAACAAGAAAACTGGCTCCTCCACAATGCCTCATGTATTTGTATTTTTATCTCACAAATGGTATAAACTATTTAATTGATTATTGTTTACATGTGTGCTTAGCTTCTACAATAATGCAGGTGAAAAATGATTTATTCTCCATAAATTAGAAAAAATTTCTCCTCACTGTTGATGAATCTCATACAATAAAACGGTATAATGGAAATTAATTATATTTTGCTTATGGGTTATTTAGATTCCCATGTGTTCAATAGAAAAAAAACGTTTTCCATCATCAACTGATAAAAGAATACATCTTTACTGTTGACGAATCTTGTACAATAAATATGGTAAAAGAAATTATTTATATATATTTTGCTATGGATTATTTAGTTTCACCAACTATACAAAGTTTACTATCGCTACTGATTTGGTCTGAAACATTTAGTCAGTTGTTGTTCTACCAGCAGAAGAAGAAAAAAAAGTACTGTTTCCATAGTAAATCAATTTCCTTTCACTACTTGCTCAATATTAGGTGAAACAATTTATGGTGATATTCAATTTTAAATGTTAATTAGTCCCCATTTCCTCTCTATGTATTCACAAAGCAATAAAAGTGAGATGTTAGCAACTAACTAGTGTGTGTGTGGTCTCTCTCAATTCTATGATGTAAACCCATTTTTCAATTACCAGATCTCAACGTAAAAATGTGTTATGGGAAAACAGACATTGAATTTCAATCCACACTGATGTTAATCATGGAAGGCAGTTAAAATATACATGGGATGTATTACCCCTTTATTTGTTAATATCAATTTGTCTGGCTTACAATAATACATAAAGTGTTTTAATTTGATATTTAATAGGCATTAATGTACTAAAACAGTGTGTCTAAAAAAATCTTGACTTTGATTATTATTTGCATATGCACAATGGAATGGAAGATACGTGGTGAATGGGGAAAAATACGCATCTAGCAGATGGTGAAACAGTTGGAGACCAGATGCACTAAAACAGACAAATCTACAAGTGTAAAATACCATGATTATAAGTAGAACATGTATAATATACGTGTATTTTGTCTTGTTTTTAAAAATGTGGGATTTACCACGCTCACTTAAATATCTAGTTTTTTATTTTGGAAATTGAGGAATTTTGTTTTTAAAGCATACATTAGACAATGCATTTTTTACTAGTGTCTATAAGATTCTAACGTTTTATTATAATCAAATAACAATATGTTTAAAATTTTCCATTTTTATTATTGAATAGGGTTAAAAATAGTTTGCTTGCTTAGAAACGAAATGGTGTTTTTGTAAATGAAATACTGCGTTTAAAAAGCAAAATGTAGTATTTTTGGCAGTTCCTGAAAATGAATTAAACATTGTACACTGTAAACAGTTGAAATGCTAGGAATTTTTATGGATAAAATTAGCTGGCAATTTGAAAATGCATTGTAGCCTTTTACATGTAATGTTTCCGAATTAAACATTGTACACTGTAAACAGTTGAAATGCTAGGAATTTTTATGGAAAAAATAAGTTGGAAATTTGAAA
>CABFPE010000170.1:61699-76288 GCA_900660155.1 Hofstenia miamia | reverse complement strand
GGGGGGGGGGGCAACTTGCTGTATAAGAAAATAAATTTATGGTATTTAATCAATAGGATTTAACAACTTGGATTTTAAAATTAAACGCCTAGCCGAAGCGTTATAGTAGGCAATGTCTACTTCATTCTTAGTGAAGTTTGATTTTTGCTTAAATTGATATTCATGACAATCCATTTAGTAAGAAAAGTTTTCAAAATTTAGTTCTAAATACATGCTTGAACATATCAAATGTTCGGATCTAGAGAGGGAATTATGATTTACAATACAGAGTGAAAGGATGCAAGGATTCCACATCTGTTAAAAATATTCTGACCTAAAAATGAACAGCTTACTATAAAATTCAATTTTTTGAGCGACCTCTGAGGTTTATCTAATTGTCTTCAAATTTCACTTAACAAAATGTAAAAAATTAAGCATTTGGAGCCCGAATTTCATTGTTTTCCCATTTATATATATATATATGTGCAAATATCAGGAATATATATATATATATATATATATATATATGTGTGAAATTGTTGAAAGCATTATATCTTTGAATTTTGAATAATTTATAAAAATATTAAAATAATTGAGTTATTGGCAAAGGCAAATGTTGTGAACAAAAAATGATATTTTAGTATTTGGCATAAGAATTCCATTTTCCAAATTTACTTGTAGATTTTTGATATTTTAAAGACGTATTCTCGACTTACGTGAAGGTATTCCTTAAGCTAATGCATTCTTGCAGTATATATAAAATTAAATAATAATCAGTCATTTTTATGACAATTTTTTTTGCTGGATTCTGAATAAATTTTGGTAGTCGGTTATGCTTTACATAATTGAATACTGATTGATATAAATGCAATTAGTTGAAGCACTTAATCGATATTTGTGTTACGTTGTAAATTCTTGGACTGACGCATCTTTTCAATTAATAGTTGAACAACAATCTTTGCAACATCCTTAATAATTTGGTTTGATGCCACTTGTCTACAAAGTATCTTATTGAAACTCAGAACAAACTTCTGTAACTAGAAACAAGTATCCAAAAGCGTGTTTCAATTTGACTATATGATCATTGATCATGCATCAGGGTTTTCCCTTGAGTCAATTTTTATACACTCATTCATTGGTTCTGTCCAATGGCGTCACAATTCAAAGCTCATAATTATTTGAACATAATTATTGGGAGTATTAGAAAGAGTTCCAAAAAACCGGAATTATCATAACAATAGTTCATATTTTCATGCAATTCAGGCACAGCAATACTGTATAGCACAAAATTTTACTATAAGGTAGGAGAGCATTCTTCAATAGATGTTTTAATATCCCACGATTTAAAAATTTTGTCATAAAATTTGAAAAAATGTGGATTTCACATGTTTGCATTTTTAAATGACCGAAATCCATATACTATTTATGCATCTGCACAAGGATAATTTGTCATAACAAATATTAGAGCTTTTGTTTATGTCTAAGTATAGTGAAAGGATTCATATATATTACATGTACTACTAAAGTAGAACTAGGTAAATTTTTAAGTTCATTCCTACTTTAATTGCAATGTGAAGAAATAAAATCTCACAGATTTATAGTAAATGTCAAGTATTTATCTTCATAATCAATAATCTCCAGGCATAACTCTTTAAGTTAGAGATTTAAACAATCAAACAGTGCTAAAAAAATAGATTTAAGCTACAACCAAACAAGAAATTTACACAACAAATCAGGTCCTAAACATCAACAGTTTCGGGCGTCAAAAGATTATCATGCAGCTTTCGCGGATAAGTGTTATAGTTGTTGTTAACTGCTTTCAATTTTTCAAAGGGAGGCGCGGACGGAGCCCGGAACGAAGGATGACGTAGATGCGCCGGCTTATTTCTGTAGTTATCCCATAGCTGTGCAACAACCTAAATATAGAAACATTATATTTGAGGCTTTTTATATGATTTATGTCTTTGTGAATTGCAATAAAATAACATAATGCTGTGGGATATACAAGTTTTATTTATTATTAAGCTAGATAAATACCTCAGATACAATAATACTGTTGGTGTTTTTGGCAAGTAATCGAATTAAAAATACTCCATCAGGCCGAAGATACATGTTGACAAATCTTTTGCACATTTTCTTATCTTCTTCTGTTGTGTAACGGTCCATGAATTTGAGATGTTTTTTAATGTAACTGAGTCGATCCAAAAAGCACGCATTACGAACAATCCATTCCACCATATTTACAGTAGTTACTATGGCAACGAATACAAGCCAGAACCAAACAAAAAGGTATATTTTTTCATTAAACAAATTTATACTGAGTACGCATTGAACAGTGTAGTCCATTGGTTGACCTAAACATAAAAAGTTTTACTACCACACTGACACAAGAATTTATGAATATTTTAAAAAAACTTTAACAATTAATAGACAAATTCAACAATTGGTCAAATGTTCGAGTTGAATAATGAATTATTATCAGCATCAATATTTAAATAATTAAGAACTTGGAAAAAAATTTATTTCAAATTTTTAGTGAGATGATTTGACTTTCATCACAAATTGTGGGAAGTCCAATTACATACTACTACATTGTTCATAAGCTGTGCACAAGATTTCGAATTTAATTTTTTTTATTATTTCCCATTACGCATTTGTGAAGAACTTCCAGTCGCAATGCCCCAAAATAATGGCATATTTGTAAAATTCCAAGGTTTTTGATTTTTCCATGCTCACTATCCATTTTAATCCATTTTAATTGCATTATTTCAGTTATGAAGGAGTGTAATACTTGAGAAGCAAATGTTAAATTAGTTAGTACATAGATTCTAAAGAAAATTAACTTTGCATGCATGGGCGTATAAAAGGAACATTTCTTATAAAAAACTTGAAAGCTTTATTCGTTGATTGCAGCTTTGGGCAAATATACTTCTCCCGCTTAAAACGACAATATGTACTCTCAAGTCTTATATATTAAGTTGCTGTAAAATAGATTCTTCCCAAATAAATAGAAATATAAATTTGCTTGAATTGAAGCAAAGATTGTTATCAAAAGTCAAAGACACAGTTACTTTAGTATCATGTTGTAAATTTTCAGCAGAAGTGCTTAGTTTAGAATACTCTAAATAAAACGAAAGACTGGAAAACCATGCAACCATTGTTGACAAATAATTTATAAATATAAGTAGGAGGAACAATGATGTCAGAAAACTTCCTTGTAAAACACGAATTATGATGGGTTTTTCTAGAAGAAGAAGACAAAATTGATTAAAACAGTTTAAAAATATTATTATTCAAGCTAAACGATAAAACATTTCTAAGGCTTAATCAACATATGCATGTATAATTTGGCTATAATCCATCAAGCCATTCCCGTAGTTAGGTTGTTATTAGTACTCAAAATTTCTAACCCGTCAAAACCTGTCAGGCCACTAATTATAATGGTCAGTTATTACATTTTCAAGTTGTCAGTTTAACGAACGCCTTTGTAGCAACCAATAGATAATTCTAATGAGATAATAATAATTTAAGCTATCCAGGAGTGTTCATGATATTTTCTGTCTTTGTTGCAATGACTGCCAAATTCCTGGTTATATTATTAACAGTTTAAAACATGCTTATTCATCGTAACCCCTAGAGGGTTAACAATGTCAACCAAATTTTCACAAGCATGCTAAACTCTGAGTCTTTATCTTGTGACGACATTTTATTTTTTGCTATTCCAAATTTTCAAAGTTGTCAAGTGATAATTATTGTAGACCATGCATGCAATTGAGTACTGAAATGATTCCTTCTAAGACTTCAAGAAATCATACATATGACATTTGTATACTTAAAAAAAACTTGCAAAGAGTAGACAATGAATGAGCGCAGAGTGCAAAATATAATCGTTTCTATGAAATATGCAATATATTTGCAGCAAATTATACATAGAAATGACGTCATGAATCATTAGTTTTTGATGTAGTCTTGATATCTGATGAAAGAGAAGAAGTTTTAGCCCTTTTCAAAATGATGTATAACAACAAATTTCAACTAATTTGGAAATTCGAGTAAAATAATGAGAAAATACATGTAATTACTTCAAATGATATTTTTATTGCTAAATTTCAGAAAACGTAAAAATATGCTAGGAATCATGTTGAGTCTCAATTGTTCGACAAAAAAAGTTTTTTCAGATTTCTGAAAGTTGCACAGAATTTTGTATTAGTGCTTCAAGCTTTTCTATTCAAACGGTTATCTATTTTGATTAAAAAATTATTTCATACGTCTTGCATACTTTGTATGTTAGTAACTAATATTCAAAGCTTATAAAAAATTAAACAGGCTTAAGTAAATATCGCTTGCATTTATTAAATAAATAATAATATTATACACAAGATGGCTTCTCTGAAGAAAACATGAGTACCTTTTTGAGGCGAACAAGACGTTTTTTGGATGTTTGATTTATCGAGATTCACAAAAAATAGTAATAAAATAGATATTTCTAAATCGATCTCGAATTGTGACAACAGTTAATTTTCAAAATTTAATAATTGCTTGCAAACATATCTCTGCTTAAATTTTGAATTTAGGACATTGACAGTGTTTGACGCATATTTTATAGTTCAGTTGCTCCATTATACGCAGGCAAATGTAAGATCATTAGCCATTTTCTCATTTAATGACATATTGATTTCCTAAAAAATAACTTTAACCTTAAATAACCCAGGCATTTTTTACAATTTTTATGGTCAAAACTCACTACATATTGAAGATAACTAAAATTTAAATACATCACTGGATACATTTGCATCTGCCATGGACTTAGATCGCTTTATAATCTGAGCAGTAGGTATAGAAAGAATTTGAATGATTTTGGGAAAAATAGCATTTTTCATTTGAAAAAAACTAATATTTTCCTACACGTCGAGCACAGGAATAATTTTATCATAAACTTTTATCACAAATGGGAAGCACATTTACCTATAGATGTGCCAAAATCCTAGTATTCCTCAATTTCCATACATACTTTGAGAAATTTTCTGAAAATATGGGCAAAGCGATTTATGATCTTGAAGATAGAATAAGGAAAAAGGTAATCCACCCCTCTTCATATGCATGAAATATCCACACATCATCGAATCCAACACAACAGATTACCAATAGTTAATATTTATACAAGTGGGCAATAAAATCTTTAGTTATTGATAAACATAAAAGATGAAGATAAACAAAACACGAGCTAAACAATATAAGTCTCAAAATGGCATCAGTAAATATTATAGAAAAGGTAGGAATACGCAATATCATTCGCATAAATAATACTCAGCAGATGTAAACTTAAAAGCAGTTATTGACGGTAATTGTTTTTACTGAAATTTCTATTTTGTGTTATAATTCCAAAAATTTCAGAATTCTTTCTAAATATGACATGTAATTATTGACTTTAAAATCATTTGCGTTTAGGGTTAGGGTTATTAAAAATTTCTTGGTACCCAAAAAACTACAAATTTAGAACATTTGGTATCAAAAGTCAAATTTGAATTTAACAAATTTTACGAAACTTTCTGAAATTAGCATACAAATGATTATTTCTATCCATCTCTTAAGGATTTTGTCACATAACTTAGGTCAATGCTATCATTGCGTTTTTTTGGCAATAGTTAATTCATTGAGGCATTTAAAACAACCAAAATGGATTGTTACACACTGTAATTTGAAAACAATATCTATGGGTACGGAGAGGTAAACAGTTTCACTAAGTACAATTTTTTGCTCTCCCGTATTTAAAAAGTATAAAATTAGTTTTCAGTCTATAGAAACTCCTTTCCTAATGTAATACCATATTAGATTAAAGCAAAAATCTTTTTAAAAACTAAACAAAGACTGCAAATTAACCGAAGCAAAAAATATTTCATTTCAAAATGAATAATTCAGCACTGTTAATTGTTCTAAGCTACTCAAAATTTTATCCCATACCAAATAATTTCAAACTAGGATTATTTTCCTTATAGCAGAGTTCACCAAAAATATGCTTCTAATATAATTTCACAAGCGATTTTAAAGCAATCTAAAATGAATACTAAAAAGTAAAAAAAACCACCCTTATTCATAAAGGAAACTTTCTTTAATGATTGTTTATAAAAAGACAAAGAGAGTGTCTCAAATCTAAAATACTTTATTATAATGGCTGGTATTATAATTTCTTTGTCAATCTTTTTGCACTGGGAGCATAGTTCGTGACTTTCTCATATTTCGCAATTCGACTATTCACTAAATTCCAAGTTCATAAATTACTTTCAAATTTGATTTAATTTGATTTCTGTCTAATCAATGCATGTACGCGATTTATATGAATTTATCAAGACCGATATATTACTGTCATACGATACCGTTTGACATTGCGAAATATAAAAGAGTTCCGAGATAATTATTAAATTCGAAATACCTAAACACAATATATAGAACACAGATATGACGTCAAGACTTCACTTAATATTCAATTGGATGACAGAAGTATTTAGGTAAACATTTTATTAAAAATTCCACTTAATAAACTTTAGAAAATGGGATGCTGTTACTTTAATTGCCTATCACAACAGGTGACCAGAAAAACAAATTGATTCATTATGCATATAATTGCACGTCTAAACCGTATACACCTCTAAAATATTCATGCTTAATACGTTTAAATGCTACCAACGATTAATTTTTTTCTAAATGAAATGTAAATAGAAGTTCATCGTAAAAAATCAAGACCTCAGTGAATAAAAAAATTAGCATAACTGTGAAATTTGATTGGCATCATGATTTTTTTAAATGAAAATTTATCAAAACAAGTGTGGACAATCAAAACTATAATTAGTGTGTAATAATTTTAACATGAAATATAAAAACAAATTATTACACGTAGCCAAAAGTACTGAGAAACTATTGAACTGTTTGACTTTTCTATTTGTTAATTAAAGTCCAAGAAGTTACTAAGGTTCAAAGTTGAACCCAAACCCTATGGGCCCTCTTCATTTTCAGAGAGGCAATACCGATTAGCTGATATCGTCACACTTTCTGTTGACTATCTTCAGTGTGGCTTGCATTTATTGGTACAACAGAGCAGTTTGAGGTTCTATTTCAAATTGACTGTGATGGCTATTTCAGATATTAATGATTGTTAAATTACGTCCCGTATCATTGCAAACAAGAGTGGGATCAATGCAGCATGCTATGGTACGAGATAAACTCCGCTATATGTATGAAAAAGAACCACTAGAGGCAGGTATGATAAATCAAAGCGCATTCAAGCTATTTGAAACAGGCGGCACCTGCGACCACCAAGGAAATGTAGGAACCAACGAACTAGTGATGCAATTGAAGATGTGATGAGAAAAAATGCTGAAAATCCGGAAACATTTATCGGCAAATTATCGACAGCACTTGAAACTAAACGATCAACTATTTATACGATTCTTCGTAATGATCTGAACTTGATGCCATAGACGTGCAATTTCGAATTGATGTGGGCACATTTCATCGAATCAATCTCTGTATTGAAATTGATAGACTTCAGGTAGATACCCACCCAATTGACATACAACTTACAAATCGACGTCGATTTGTATAATTATGAGTAGATATAAAGTCGATGTTATATGGAATGCACTTTTTGGGTAATTAATTTAGAAAAAGTTATTCAAAGTACGATTTGGTCAAATTTTATTAATTTAAAACTTTTTATACTAGTTCGCAGTTGTTTTAACAAAATCAATTACTGCTGATATTCTAGAAATATGCATCAATTTTTTGCATTTAACATATACCAAATAAGTGAATTTTCAAAATAATTTATTCATGAATATTTGGACACCTTGAAATTGACTGTTAAATAAAAAAGTTACATTTGAGCAAAAGATATTTTTCACGATTTAAGAAAGTACTATTTCAAAATTGTAATTAATTTTAGATTTTTAAATTTTTGTTAAATTTGGCAGATTTATGTATTACATATTGACGTCGAATTATAAATTACATATCGAAGTCAAATTGACAGTTATTATCAAAAGCGATTTATATGTTACATATCGACGCCGATTTATGCGTCACTTCTTGAAAGATAAATCGACGTTATACCTCGATGTTGAATCGACGTCAGATTGTCAATTGGGTATCATGAATAGTAAACTAATGCGACCTAATGTGTTGATCCATGAAAAAATTGTTATTATGATTCATAATGTTGCAATTTTATATATAAAATTCTCTCTCTAGAAAAATTACTTGACTTTAACTTAAGCCAAATTTAAACGTTGCAACTTCTTGAACACCCTGTATATATCCTATTGGAGACAAACGTCCTCTGGCGGGTACAATTATTAAACAGATAGTTTATTATGAAGTATAAATGAAAAGTATTTGGTAAAATCATATTTTGCATTGAATTAGATTGACATACTTTAAAATTTCAAATTTTTTCTAAAAGTGTTAATGTTTAATTAGTTTTCTAATTTCGATATCACAATATTTGTGGGAAATTAATTTTGTTTTTAAAATTAATGTATTATCTAATTGACTTTGCCAATAACGTTGCTCTCTATTTCATAAAATTCAAAAGCATTAGTAAATTTTGCATGACAGATTTTGATATATTAAGTTCAATTCTTCACAAAAAATTTAACAAATAGTAAGCGTCCTCTCCAAGGGACATAATTCATTCAAGCAAACTCAAAAGCATTAAATTTTTTCGTTAAGTATGTTGTATTTATGCAGATTTGAATGAATATGGAGTCTGCATAGCCTAATTTAGATCTTGCAAACAACTTCGAATGTCAATTCCTTATAAAGAACCTATTTAGTCTTTGATAGGGATGAAGATGATTTGGATGAAGACGTGTCACAGGTTTCTGTAAGATAAAAGTAAAAGCACGAATCAATTTAAAACTTGAATGCAGCAAATGTCTTCGAAGTGTAAAAGCCCAATATCGATTGAAGCAATTCTCTCAGCCAGTTATGGTGAAAGCTTACAGCCAAAATTTAGGTGTTATATCCTACTTCAGCTTTCATACCAAAAATGGACAGTGCATGTTTTAAGTCATTCTTTAGTGATTACTGTAGTTATCATTTGGTTTCAAAGGAAAAAAATGGGGCGTTTTTTTACCAGACTATTTCTCTATCACGTTCACTTATTTTGTAGCAAGCGCAATGGAAAGGCAAGATCGGATATCACACGGAAACACAACCTCAGAACTTTTGTAATTATTGTGTTGAGTATAATTAATCATCTTGCATAAATCTAGTGGTTGCAAATAATTTTTAAAGATTAAGTCTTAAGAGTGAAATGTCCTGTGGAGCTTAGCGTAACTGAATAAATGCTCTTATATATTTGGCACAGATTTTGTATGTAGAATAGATGGAATACAGTAAAAAAACCTTAAATTCAGATTTTATAAAATATTAGTCATGAGGATATAGATGACCTTGGCTTACGCTTATACCCCGTTTACACGTGACATTCGCTCATTAAAAACACAAGACATGCATGTCTCGTGTCACGTGTAAACGGGGTATTAGTAACATGCAAATAATTTCGTAAGTTATTCCAAACTAACGGTTGTACTAATGGGCGGAAAATAATTTCGGTTTAATTTTAACCAATACTACTTTTGGAACGGTTTTTTTGTAAGATTCAATCTCATAGTTGCCAATTCAAATGGAACTTTACCTCTATTTGAATGCTAAAAATGCCAACGATTGGTTGCTACAATTTTACAAGCCTGAGATTTGAGTAAATCTGGTTCTGATGGTTTATTGTGATCAGGCATTCTTTATTGTATCTCTCAATATAAATTACATTGGAATGAACATATATTGAATGAATGCATTGTATGCTTACAAACAATCAAGCGATTTAAACAATCTTAGTGAAATTGATTTTAAGAGAAACGTAAATAAAGCCTTTCGAATTCTTATCAAATATCCATCTGCCATTTACATCAATTATTTACTGGGATTTTGTCCGAAAACGAATGAATTTTTAAACTTCTGCTTAAATCAATTCAATGCAATGACTCATGAGAATAAATAAAATGCGTTTCTCACTGCCTATAACTTAGCATAACTCACATTACTTATTCTGTACAAAGTTGCAAAATATTAGTGGCGAAGGGAAATGGCAAGACTACAATTCGTGTTATTTTCTTTTATTATAAACTAAAATTATAAGAAACATTGGATAATATTTGCATTCCTGCAATTGACAGCTATCGCAAATAAAAGACAACTAGTTAATTATTAGTTCATCTTGTTGCATACAAATTGAAATAGAAACGAGAGGAAATGAGAATATTTCAAAATTTAGATTGAAATTTAGCAAAGACATATATATATATATATATATGTATATATATTGACACATTTGCATTAATATTCTTACATGTCAAGTAGTTGATAAATTCATTATTCTGAAGATTTTACAGCTTTTGAATAGTTTGCGCGTTTTGACATGCTAAACAAAGCAGAAAAGTCGATATTAACTAAGCCCTACTATACAATTTGAGGTTTACTACTTCTACTCTTCAAAGTAAGATTTTTCTAATTGAATTTCAACACCGCAGACGGAACCAGCATAATGAGTGTTTATGATATAAATTCTAAAAGTGAATTAGTTTTCCCTACAATTCTATAGCCATTACTAATGTTGGCTAGCACACTTACATGCTCCGTCCTTGGTTCAGTAGGTGAGGGGGATTTCGAACGCAGCTGTTGCCCTGATAACGGATCCTATTTTC
This sequence comes from Hofstenia miamia, assembly GCA_900660155.1. Taxonomy (NCBI): domain Eukaryota; kingdom Metazoa; phylum Xenacoelomorpha; order Acoela; family Hofsteniidae; genus Hofstenia; species Hofstenia miamia. Next base: position 65,549 of record CABFPE010000170.1, on the reverse strand, counting down.
AATAGGAAGCATTTCCCTTCTCTTGCGGATGATCCTTAGACATTTCTTTACTTCTTATTTCTTAGTAACTCCAATCAAAAACTTAGACCAAATCCTGGCAAAACCTGAATCAAATCCAACCCATTTAGTTCCAATTCAGCACATTTCTAAGACACTTATTAAGAAATTTTCTACAATAAGGTATGTAAGAAACTTCTAATCAAATCTGCTCACTGAAATTAATAATTCTAAATGGAGACTATATAATACTAATGTACAATTTCCAAACATTTTTTAAGAAATTATAAAAATATATAGCATTGTCTACAACTGTTGTGAAATAGCATATTTTTTAAATGTCAGCCCATTTTTTCAGTAGTTCAGTCGAAGCCCAACCCACTGTAGGTCCATCTCCTACTTCAACTCCTGTTAACATAAAAAAGAACAGGACTGAGGTCATTCAGAATTAATATTGTGCGGTCGCAAAATACCTTTAGTTACATTTTGCAAGTTGCCATAATTTGAATGTAATACTTTATTTCTCTATTTTTTATTAGCATTACTATATAATTCACTATATTTCTCTACAAATAAAGAAAACGTGATCAAATTATTTTCACTTTAGACCAATATAACTTCATAAACATTTCATTCAAAATAGCTATATTTCTCATTGCCAGTTTCAGTTTTGGCCATAATTGGGATGAAAGTAACAGATAAAAAATCATAGTAAATTGTGTTTTGTGTTGTACTAAAGCAAAACATTACACATAAAAACTTTTTAAAAGAAAAATAATTTTTGTGAGATAATAATCAAGGTTACGAGTGCTTCTTATTTCTGTTAGTACTAAGAAGAAATTGTTCAAGAAAAATATAAGTTGTGGTGCCAGTAATCATAATCACTAAGAGCAAAATTCTTTCTGCCTTAGATATCTTATGTAAAAGCTGTGGTCATTGTTTAATTTACTTATGTTTGGCATCACAATATCAGGTTTCTGACAGAAGCTAACAATGGTTCGAAATAAGGTTAATGTTATGCTTTCAATATACAAAAAAGTGAAATCGGTGGTGGAAGCATAATATATTTTATGAGTCATTCTAACTGTGCAGCACACTCGTAACAACTTATGCTATGTTAATTTACAAGGCAGGACAATCGGGATTTGACTGTATTTTTCAGCAAGAACCTCAATTGTAAATTCTCACCAGAATGATTTTAGTGAACATTAAGTAAATGCACATCATTGATAATTTTTCTTCTTCTTGAGTATTTTAACAAATAATCGATTTCCAGTTATTGCAATAATTGCAACATTAATTAAATATTGTTTCCCGCTGAAGATAGAGTAGAACAATTGCTTAACATATATGTACTATGATTGTTATATACATACATTTCATGAGGAAGGGAACATCTGTGCTCTGTTGAGGGAGGGAAGCATTCCTCCCTGTGTTAGTGAGCCTCTGGGCCTAATATATATNAAAGACGATCAATTAATAAAACTAATGAAATCAAAAGAATGCGTAATCGAGCTTATCAATTGCGCTAATACTGCTGTAAACACTTGAAAGACGATCATAATTCCACAATTGAGATGAAAGACGTGATCAAACCACTTTTGATATTTCGTCTTTCATTCCTTTGATAATTAGTCATTACGCTAGTGTAAACATTGAATCAATTATATTCATTCGAAACTAGGCATGCAACAGGAAAGGATCACGACCCAATTGCTTGAAAAAGTTAAAGAATAAACGTTTCTGTGGGATATATCTAATCCCAAATGTTGTGAATTATAAGATTCAATTGGGATTAGCCAGCTGTAAACGCTGTATCAATAACAAATAAAAGAGTGATAAACAAGTTCAATTGAGTCGCTGTAAACAGCGTATCAACAACAATGCATTCTTCTCAATTTAGAGGTATTAAAATTCATTGATAAGCTGCAAACCCACCTTTAGAATTTATTCAAACATCACTGGAAACAACATTGAAATCGCAATAATGAGATTAAGAACGTTATTATTTACTGAAGGGTTTGGTATAATCTTTTAAAGCGACTACATGAAATTCCTTTTTACTAGCTTCGCAATTCAATTTTGTTAATGTAAGTCTAAAATTAGTACAATACAAAATAATAGGAAAACAATCTATTGAATTTACAATTCTTAAGATATAATCAAAAAGATAAAAGTTTCTAATGAAATAACATTAGATAAATTTTTCGAAAATCTCTAATAAATGCTATAGATTGAATTTAAACTAGTATCAGAAGACTTTTTAGGGTGTAGTTTGTGCGTGGTTTTATTGTAAATTTATTCACCAGTTTATGAATTGCAAAATAGATTTTCGGTTTTATTTGCGATTGCTAATTTCTCATTGTGTGGGTTAGTTATTTTTTGAATATTCACATGCAGTGATAAGCTAGCCGCTGGGCAGTAAATCATAGCAAAAAAATATATTTGAAAAAATAAATCGATTTTCAATTACAAGCAAACATCCGATTTTCGATAATAGATTCGATTAATCGCTCATCCCTAACGTGGGTTTTGCAGTACCAGAATTGATTGATCACAACTCTATCCCATTACAAGTCCTATCAAATGTTCTGACTCTATGAAATTCAATAACTTTTATTTTGTCCAAGTTTTGTTGTACTTTGGTTTTAGTTTTTCTTTCAATTAAGATTTCAGTTTTATTCAAAGAATTATTCTTAAATTCCAATTTCAGAACCCATGTTACCAAATAGTCCTGAAGGAAACCTATAGATAAATTCATAAATTATCTGTTGTTTCCATAACCAAACCTTAACTTTGACAATTGTGTTACAGTCTTGCTATTAAGACTTTAACAACTATTTCTATACCAATATTAACATAAATGTCTGCTAATTTTTATTGTTTTTGATACCACAAATTCACGCATTATTTTAAATGTTAATTTAGTAAACTAACTTGCATTGACTATACACTGAAATGGAAATTTATCGAAGCACGATACCATAGAAGTGTAATTATACCTTCAGAAACCAATGACAGTTTACTTTGAACCTATTATTAAATTAAACTCGTATGTTTATGATAGGTCTCAGTGAAAAGATACATTCAATGTTGTAGGTATGAGTATACTGTGATCACATAGACATTGTATCTGCACTAGAGGCATTTATTTGAAAGCAGAATGGACGATAATTTTGTCCAATATAATTTAATAGCACTAAAATTCTTTATCTCGCATCTGACGGCAATAACTGTCAATCGCTTTTAAGTAACGTACTGTTTGTTCAAATTTTTTTTAACTTCCTTCTTGTCAGCTGAATTTACTGGAGTGTATATAAAAGCGATCTAAATGGTATTCGATTAAATATTTTGCGCAGCATGTGCATCACTAATCAACTTACTTAAAAAGTATTAGATTGTTACAGAATCGCCACAATGAATAAGTGAATTTATTACAAAGAAGCTTTAAAANGTACTGTTTGTTCAAATTTTTTTTAACTTCCTTCTTGTCAGCTGAATTTACTGGAGTGTATATAAAAGCGATCTAAATGGTATTCGATTAAATATTTTGCGCAGCATGTGCATCACTAATCAACTTACTTAAAAAGTATTAGATTGTTACAGAATCGCCACAATGAATAAGTGAATTTATTACAAAGAAGCTTTAAAAATAAATACTATGCAGTGCAGGAAAACATTTTCGAAAATTTTGAACCTAATACCGAGATAGAAGACATATATATATATATACTCAATTCGACATTTCGAGTACTCGAACTCAACACGATATTTGCTTCAATTTCATCTATTTTTCGTTCTTGATTATCTATAATGTCGAAGAATCCAAAAACGTTTATAATTTACCCCAAAT
>CABFPE010000170.1:44623-58578 GCA_900660155.1 Hofstenia miamia | reverse complement strand
ATCATCATCATCATCAACAACATTTAATGTTATATTGGATCTACTGAATGCCCGCATGGGTAAGTCTTATTTCCAAAAGGATATATCTTAACTTTACTCTTTCATGAACATTCTCATTTGACTATTTCTACTGAGACATACTAAACTATTTTAAAATTAAACATTGTTTTTGTGAATGTCGCAAAATGTCATGTACACAAAAGCATGAGGAACACTAAAATTGAGGCTTGCAGCAGTCAATCAAACTTAGTTGAATGAATTTCAGTATGAGTGCATGCATATTGCTTAAATAGTCCGGAAAAAAATATTGGTTGTTTTTGGTAAATTGCCTTTTGGCATTTGAAAACGCGTTGAATTGCAAAAATATAAATTGATATCAATATTTTTCCGTGGTTAAAAACATTATGCGCAAAAGATATTGAAAGGGAAGCTGTAACAACAATTATTTCAACGGATTTTTTTGATTGTGCGATTTCCACGGTAAACCTCTTACCATTTAAGAATGCATTAACAGGGCGGTGCTAGAAGTTCATTAGCCATCCTTGCTATTGTCTTCGTCATATTAGAGTGCAAATAACAAAAACAAAAGAGTGAAAAAATCCGTTATTAACTCGGTATTTGTTGGAGTTTCTGAATAACAACGAAAATGAAAAATTTGCACAAATTATAAAACTACATCTTTCATTGTGTTGATCTACACAAAAATATTTTTTGCAATTTTAAATGAGCAAAATTTATTTTAATTCAATATATATATATATATATATATTTTTTACCACATAAACTATTTCAATTTATAATATATTGTTGTCGATGTGTATTCATTTGCAATTAATGCATAAATTGAGCGTTGTTAAGAAAATAATAGCTAAAAAAACTTAGAAAAAAATTATATAGGCTCTTTGTGTAATCGTTTGCAAATATATTGCATTTTGCTTCTTATTAACGATTCCGTCCATAAAAATACCAATTTTTGAAAGCATTGGGGCCAGAGAGGCTATGTACGTTTGAAATTACTAACCAGAGTCGCTCTGTAAGTCATAGCATACTATATATATATATATATATATATATAAAGGTGTGGCAAAAATCGGACCCAGCCCAAATTTGGAAATTTTATGTGTAGAACATGAATCTGGTTTTCATTTTTCTAAAAAATAAATTTCTGATATAAATTTCGCTGGAGTTCTAATGTTTACCACGTTTAAATCAGCAATATCATATAGAAATTGAACCTTTTCAAGGATGCTGTTTCATTCAATTACTGCTCTTCAAGTCAATTACAGGAATATATTCTCAATCTTCCTGATGTCATCTTGGCTAAGATTAGTAGGAATTCCAGCAAGTGAGTAAAGGATTTCTATTTGCTGTATTATAGAAACTGGTACTATTTGAAATATTTCTTTACAAACATTTGTGATGATATATCTAAAGACAAAGTGCTTGCCTATCAGGGGGAGGGGGATTTCTTGCCCCTTCAATGCGTTCTCATGGCGTAATTAGGAAGTAATTTGAATTAAAATTCATTTTGAATATTCTGTTCAGATGTGACAAATATATAAATGCACCTTCATAAAATCATTTAAAAATTTGATCAATTGAATTAATCACATTTTTAAAACTATTTGATAAAAATAAACATATGGATGCAAAATTTTTTAATTCTGAGAGGATGCAGTCACTTCTAATGCAAGCCTCTATCTATCTATCTAAATAGAAATATATATATATATTTGTATTTATTTACAATTTACTGTCATTTGTATGCTAAGTGCTAATGAGATGCCTAAAAGTACATATATGTTACGTCACAATGCACTGTTTTAACAAAAATAGTATATTTCCGCAATACTGGAAAAGTTTAATGGAAGCACTTTAAAGGTTCAAAGGCAAAGCCTTCGGAAATTTATTAATAAGGACCGTGCTAAGTATAAATCTATATATATATATATATATATATATATATATATATATATATAATTTCAAAACTTAACTTTGAGTTATTCCAAAAATTTGAAAATTACAGCAGAAATTAGTAATTAAAAGTATATTTGTAATAAAATTGGCTGGAGTTTTATCTCATCGAGTGACTGACAATGGCTTACAAAGGAATTTGAATAAAAGATTAAAACCAATATGTTTACATACCAACTGCTCTGATAGTGAAATCGCACAGAGTGACTCTTGCAAACCGTCCGCCTTTTGTCCAGTCGATTCCACTGATGATGTCACGAATTACCGATATGCCATAGTAATGATATCCATCTCCTAACCAATACCCTAAAGAACTTATCTGGTTTTCTATATTACTCATAGGAATACACATATATATATAACAATGCACAAGATGTATCTGAATTAACCTAACACTGTTTTACTATAATTTAAATGGAAATTATTTTAGAACTTAAGTTCTTATAAACTAAAATTACTGGATTTTCCAAAGAATTATTACTAATATATACACGTAAATTTACTTCTGAATAAGACACATAATTTCTGAATATATATATATATTAAGATGTAAGCACTTTGAAAAATTCGCTGGTATGGCTTTGAACATTGAAAGAGCAAAAGAGGTTAGAAAATTTAACACTGATGTGGTAGGGCGCACTCAAATATGGCAAATTATAAAATAAGCATTAAATAGATATTCCTAGACTAGCACTTGTGGTAATTGTAAATACTTAATTCATTAATATAGAATATACGTATTTAATCCTATTTGTATATTTGCATAATTTTCACTTAGTTAATGTTTTATTCAAATATAAAGGCAGGGAATTTAAAAAAGTTTTTAAATTCAACAAGAAAGTATATGGGCTATTTGCATAAATTTACAGTTGAAATAAGGTTACATTTAGCATATATAGAGTATTTAAATATATATTAATATTGCATGAAGTTATTTTTAAACAGAAACATAAGTTTGAATCATCCGTGTACAAGTGGAATATTTTAAAATACATATCTTACCTAACAAAAACAGTTGTCCATATACATTGAGAAGATACAACGTCTTAATAAACAAATAAAAAACACAAAGATAATTGCCATAGCGACGACTACAAACACAGAGCACTCTGGAAAAGAATATCCGCACACGTGCGAATAAACCATGACCGATGTCTCTTTGTGCATCCAAGTAACGGTCGTAATGTTTGGCGAGATACCGGACAGTTTTGTTCCATAGATCCGGATTAAGCACAGATTCGAATGTTGTGGCGGTGTTGACAACCTAAACATTTTGTTAATATAGCGATTTTATTTACGCTCCCAAATTTTTCTCATCGATAATTTTCCTCGTCAAAAGATTTCAGTCAATTTTGAACACTTTTGCACGAAAAATTTACTAAATTTTTTTTCTGCTGAGCTTGCAAAATATAAATCCGCCTCAAAATCGTAAATATAAGCCCTTTCAATAAACTATGCTGTGATTAAACCGGCATATATTTAATAACAAGGACTAATTTTTTTTACAATGCAGTAAAGATGTGACAATGTATTTGTAGGGGGCAAGTCAGGCTGACACACAAACTTAGTTTGTGCCATTTTGTCAACAAATCTGTTAAAGACAAATATAATACTAATACTTTAAGTGCGATTTATTGATATATTATCTTTTAGTTCTTATCAATAGATTAAATCGGTCTGGAGATATCATAGTTTTTTTGCTTCAAGGATTGGTATGATAGATTTCAGCAGTACAGGTCCTGTTCCAGAACCGGTAACCGGACAAAGAAAGCAAAACCCGTGATGGGAGTACGAACCAAGAGCAAATTTTCAATTGTAACTGGGACGGAACTATAACCGGGATCAACTTGATTCAATATTTCTTATTACATTACCTTTGCTATATGTTAAATTGTTTACAATAATCTACGTTCACCTTTAATAATTCACAATTAGCTCTTTTACTTACTGGACCAGGACAAACTGGATTATGACCAAATCCCACAAAACTGGACAGAGGTCGGAATTGAAAAATTAAGCGCCAAGGATCATCTAGAATGATCCTAGTATGAGCTAAATAAAGTAAGGCCCTTCAGTTTAAAATTTCGTAGAATTTTATTATAACCTCTCTTAGTTCGAGTAACAAAAGAAATGGTTCCACATTTAATGTTTTTGATTTTAAGCATTATAATGGATTACTGATAGCATAAATTTTTCAAGCATTGTAAGAATTTAAGTAACTTCATACAACACTGACACTTTTTACCATTTGTGATGGGTTTCATAATAAATTATATAATGGCGCGGCGACTTCTGACTTTGTGCATGGCGAGCCCGGACTGGACTAGGATGGGAAAAATTGAAAATTTTAATGTACATATCCATAGATGTGTCCAAATCCCACACTTCCCAAATTTCTTATTAGGATTGGCGGAAATTGTATTAGAATGTAAACCAAATAGTTTGAAATTCACAAGACGGTTTTTTGAGGAAAACGCAGAAACACTAATGATCCAGAAATAATTTGTAATATGCAAATGGATTGACGATGTTCAAAAACCAAATTTTTTCTTCCCTTAGGCTGTATAATCTTACAGATTCCCAAAATTCAATTATGGCAATGAGTAATATTTGTACGGTTACAAGTTATTTAATCGTCTGCAAAGCATAGCGTTATGAAGACAATGAAACATGCCTTTATGACTGCTATTTCACCGAATTCTAACCAATTATAACAATGTAACAAAAGCTAAATTTATTGAAATAACTAGCATTAAAATTTCAATAGAAAAGTATTTCCTATTTAATTTTCATTTTGGTTGAATGACAGTTCGCGAAATGTTTACAAATTAATGCATTGTCTTTTTAAGGAATTAAAAAAAATTATATTAGTGTGAATTTAGATGAATTATGCATTTGGGAATTTACTAGTTTATTTGAATACATCAATACAGGACTCCTGGGATCTCATTTGTACTGGTAGTATACAAAGAATGCAATAATCAAAATATTAACAGAAAAAAATAAAATGGAGTGCTTTAATAAATAATAGGTTATCTGAATTAGTATATAATTGAAAAATCTAGGATAGAATTGCAAATATCTGGAAAGCTTTCTTCCATTTGGGCTCTAGTACAAAAAAATTGTTAGAAAATTGAAATTTCATAATCTCACTTATAACAATATTGAAGAAACGATGAGGTAGTTAGGTCAATTAGTGGCTATAGATGAAGCTAATTCAACAATATTCAGGCCACGATCTAGATAGGTTATTGGTGGTCATATCAAGATATTATTTTTTCAATCTTGATTATTTTCTATAAGATATTTTTTTGAATAAAATACGTACATTTCACTTATTCATTGTAATGTACTTTATTAGATTGCAATGTTGCCATTAAGAACTTAATTAATTAATCAAATATGTATCCTTTTCAAATGTTATATGCCATGTCATTTACCTTTCATCTAGATAAATGCAATAGTAATTTTTTTCGAAAAAATTTGGTATATGTAAGCATTGTTAAATTGAGTCAATTTGCCCCCAATTATTTGATGCCCTTTTTGGGTGTGGCATTGGACCGAATTTGCATCAATTATTCCATATTTTCTGGCCTGAGATTGGGCTTAACAGGGACATTGAGGTGGCTGTAGGTCGGAATTTTTTGCTTAAATATTAACTTTATTGCAGCTCTGCGGTGACCAATGGAGACCAAAAATGAGGCATTAAAATAATTTTTTTGTTTGATTCCTTAAGTTGAATGAAATTTTAATGCAAATAATCATTAGAAGTGACTGTTTTATTCATCCTTGAATGGAGGAGTTTACCTGCTCTTTTATAGATAAACTGATTATTTATCTACTAGATGCAAAGGGAATATCGAGGAGGAGCGATTGAATTTTAACTTCAGGTTGTTTAGACTAGTTATTGAGAAAGCGGATTCAATTAAGTGGATCTCAATTGCCGGTGTTGATTAAATTAAGTTATCGTCTAATCTTAAATACATTCTTTGAAATTGCAAAAAAATTAATGAAGAACGTCATAACAACGATTTGCTCTATTATTTAAATATTAATTTAATATTCAAAACAAATGCCATCAATTTTTGCAAAGATCAAAGTTAAATTCGTAGCTTTCTTAACCCAAATTCTACTGTGAATTTTTCAAAATCTGTTATGGTATCCCAAAAAAATTTTAAACGCTTATAACTCACGAACTAATGCAGATGTTGAAAATCTGAAAACACCACAAGATAGAGAATTGTCTCCTCTTTTTTTCGCTTTGCATTCGCGACCTGACTAAATATTTCAATGTAGTTGTTGTTATCTGAATACAAGGTATGGTAAGAATTTGAATATTTTTACAAAAATCGGATTTGCCATTGAAAAAAATTTTTATTTGCAAGTACTTCAGGCAAAAAAACAAATCTTCATCATTGCATTAGCGGACCCAACCCCATAGGTGCGTCCATGCAAAAGGCTTCAAATTAAATTGTTCGGAAATATGCACAAACCGATTTGTAACACTAGTATAAATAAGATTGTGCTCTAAAGTACTTCATGATTTCTGTTCAAAATCGAAAGAAATTCTTAGTTTCTACTTAAGCAACAAACAATATCTAAAAATAGTTTATGGTGTGATCTGAAGCGTCGGGTATTCAATCAATTTTGTAAAGATGATATTTTTGTTTCTAAGAACTAACATCAATGAAAAATCTGAAATTTAATCTAAATTGCAATTGTTAAGTGAATTCAATGCTATCATATGTCAAAAAATGAGTGGTGGAAGATTGTATACGATTATTTTTCCAGAAAGCACGAGAATAACAAAAACAGAAAAATCAACCCATATTTCTGTCACGTTCACTTCAGTTGCAAATATCTCAACAAAGTGAATTATAGCAGCAAGGGAGAAATAATCTGCGCTGATGTAAAAATATTGTCTACAGTAACTGTTTTTTAAGTCACATAGTCAGGGAATTTTCGAAACTTGTCTTCTTCAACACTTAGCCTTCTCATATTTGAGAAAAACATGCCATAAACAAAAAGTTGTCCATCATGTCATGATTAATTAGTGTACTACATAAATGTGTTACTGCTGTTCATAAGACACCTCATACTTGTCAGTATCATAAACTTTTATGTAATTCTTTCAAATGTTTTGGATAACTTTTTTCTAATAATCTTTAAGAGAAATTGCATGCTTTCTTCGATTTTCTACCAAACAGTAAATTCAAATGCGCATTTTAAAAATAATTAACTTACACTGCAAAATTGAAACTAGGTATTAACGAAATATTTATAAATTAAACTATGATTAGTTTATTTCAAGAAATTTTTGATTCAAATATGTTAAGCAATTTTTTTTGTAGATTTGATTTCGTATTACAATTACGTAAAAATGATTAATTTCATAAAGAATAATTCAATGTCGTTAACCAAAATGCATTATTAGTAGAGCATTTATGTTGAAGATATTGATTTAAATGTGTTAAAAACCATGAAGAAGTAACATCGTCTTTCGGTGATTGAAAATGGGATGGGTCAAGTGCGGGGCAATAACAAAATTCACTTGTCTTTCTAAGCTTAAACTAAACCCCGGCTTACTACCCACCAAGTTTGTCCACGGTCAATGAATAATTTTACAAACAGGCGGAATTTGAGAGCTTGAAATAAAAATGCAATAACTTCTTGAAACAATATTAGTCAAACTGCCTGAAGTAGTTTCCTTCAGAATATTAATGTCAACAACTGCCTCGAGGAATCAATTCGCGATCTTCAAGCCTATTTGACAGTTTCGATTAATGAATTCGAAACGTGTAAACAGCTTCGAAATAATTATTTCGCAGGAAAATCAATGACCTTGAGAGAATGCAGATTAATCAGAAAATGTACTGAGAGACTTTGAGCATATATTTTAATAATCTTTTACCAATGCAATAATTGTTAAATCTTCAATAACTCTTTGTAGGACAATTTATTTAGAACGATTTCGTATTTTTCAATATAGTATAATTAATATTCAAAGGGGACGATTCGAATTAGAGCAAAACTTCAACATAAAATTCAATAAAATTTGGTAGCTATAAACTTGTTACCGAATCACTTTGAAAATTTGAAAAAAATATTGCTTGTATTCGTATATCAATATCAATTCCCACAGATAATTTTTTTACTTTAAAATAGAGAACATTGACAAAGTATTGACTGAAATTAACAATTTTTTAAATACTTTTAACTAAATTGAAGTACCCAAGCCCATATGTGTACTAATATATAGAGTAAGGCAAAATGCTTTACATTCGCAACTGAATATCATAAATAAATGATCAAAACGAGTTGTTTTTGTACTAATGCAAGTTCTCGATTTGAAAATTTAAATCTTACTATTAGATGTAGCTTAACAATGCAAGGGGAAATAAAACCCATTATTCAAAAATTTCAAGGAACGGATTTATTCACCCAGTTAGAGTTCAACTGCATTTTATATTACGAAAGACATGCCATAGGACCAAACTATTACTGAAAATGACCAAACCTGAACTAATTTTGTAGAAAAATGTAAGTTTGTCTGAATTAAGTAACTTTGAATTTTTAGCTTTTCTTCTTGTCCTATATATCGGTAAAATATACGTTTCTGACATGTACACTTACGTTTTTGAATAAAAAAATATGTTGACCTAATTGACTTTTTGCCTCCCCTTATTATTTTACAATTGAAATATCGTGATTCACTTGCTGCTTAAAATAAATTAGTGATAATTTTATTACAAGTCATAAGTTATTTCGAAGACTATATTCCATTGTTTCCTGTATTGATTTTTCGGTGATGCACTAAATCGCTACAAACGTTGCAATTAGAAAGGGTATTAACACATAACATTTTTAACTAAAATACATTATATAATATTATACTGTGATCTATCTTGGGCAACTATCAAATGTTTAAATTAGTTTGCATTTGGTTTATATCATTAATTTTAAGAATAACCAGGCATTATATTACTATACTAATGCATTCAGGTGATATTCTACGCAAAATAAAGAATTGATCATGTTTGCAAGGAGGTAGAAAGTTGAAACATTGTAACAGGTAATATTTCAAGTAGATGTGCGTAAACACTACTGTAAATATTGTCTGGCGGTGGAATTCACGAAAATAATGCACTAAAGCACATCTTTTAGAGGCCAACATTTGATGTAAGAAATTGTATTAATATTTCAATGCAAAAAGATAGAACTATATAAACATCTCTACAATTATTGTAACATTTTGCTTCATTTGATATCGTGCAAAAATCATAATATAGTTTGTAATTGATTATTTATTGTATATTTAAACGACCGATTGAAGAGGTTGAGTGTTAAAGCTTTTTACTTTGAAATGTGGCATTTCTGAAGACTTTTCTACTTGTATATGTCCAGAATGACCATTTATTCCAAACTTGCTTTGAAGACTTGAGAAGCGTAAAAAAATTGTTCTTTTCGTTATTTTGAATAGCTGAACACAAAATTTTACAACAAATTTCTGCCTTTGGTTGCATTTATTGCTTCATGATTATTGTTAGTACTGCAAATCGCTAGGCCATAATTAAAGGAGGCCTTGGAGTGCATTATTGTGACACTGACATAATTAATATTTCTGATATGAAATGTATCCAAAAGTGTATTAACGACAAGAATAAAGTTATGAGATCCACCAGAAACATTTAAAGGAGGGTTCGGGTTTTAGAAGTGGAAGAGGTAATTGAAATTGATATTCTTACTTGAAGTTTTCGCATTTCGACTGATCCAAGGAATAAATGCATGCAAGTGGTCATGACAGAAAAACATTAGTAGAACTTAAGCTATGCTCTATTTGTAAATTAAATTTGACATATTCACAGTTCAATAATGACAATAAAAACATTTGATGAGTTAATAAATACACAAATTATCATTAATGCTAAACAAACTAAATGATAAATCTTAATACGTTTTGTAGAAGTATTTTTCACCTTCTTAATGAAAACATCACTATGCCCTTGATAACTCTTCGGAATTTAAAGAAATAGGGGCCAATTTCACATTATGATTATTTTCATTAAATTACATCAAATTCTCAACTGAAGTCAATAAATTGATTGGATTCAGCATTTGAATTACCTCTTNTTACCTCTTCATGTATGTATATTAAATAGCCTTATCCAGTGGTTTATACAAGAGGAAATACAAAGAATGTTTCGTTAATGTTGACTTTCTCTCCGATGTATCTTACTCTGTATAATAAATAATTCTTACAACATTGAAATATAAAGCTACAACTATGAAAACCCAATCTAGGGTAGTATTGAAATTTAATGAATAGGTCTTGACCTCTACTTATATACTTACTATTTAGTATATGATGAGATAATGGCGCCTATATTGTTGCCATTCTGACAACTATTTAGAGTGCTTCTAATTACCTAAGACAGTTTTCAGAGTCATTTGTCAAATGATTCTTTCCATTTGCAAACTAGATGAACAACTTAATATTTACTATAATGTTTTTCATAATTAGTTTAAAATAATTATATAACGTTCTCTGCACATCAACATATCCTTCCATTATGTATGAATATATATATATATATATATATATATATATATATATATATATATATATATATGTATAGATATATATTTATATTTATATATATTTATATATTTATATATAATATTTATATATATATAATTATGCTTACCAAACGCTTGTAAACAAATTCTAAACTTTTTTATTGATTTTCTCTTTAAATGACATCAATTTTAAAAAATGAGTGGTTTCTACTAGTATCTAGATGTTAAATTGAAAGATTTGCAAAGTCACTTCGACATTTTTGTAGAATTAAACTTAAAATTTATAAAAAGATTTTATTTAAATCTTAATTTGCAAGGCATTTTCACCTATATTCATTGTTGGCAAAAGAGGCCTCATTCCAGATAGAAATGAAACACTTGCCAATTGAAATTAGCTACAAAGTTTTTTTTCGAAATGTTATTATTATTTTAATTATTCTATGTTCAATTAAAGAGATAACATGGTATTTAAAACTGAGTAGGCATTTGTCGACATATTGTTTTCTGCTTTCCCAATAGCATACCAAATTAATGGAAGAAAAATGCTCTATTGTTATACGGTTTTCAATTATTTTTTAAGTGAAACTTTTTCCATTAAATTTCATTGTTATGTTATTGAACTGTTTACATGTAATGCAATTTTAATGCTGGGAAAATTTAAAGGTTTATTATGCCTGACAACTTTATATGCATTTTAGTAGTTTTTTCAAGTCCTAAAAATGATTTACATCATGAGGCCTTAATTATTTAATTGGAGCACATTTAGAGGATTTGGCAATTTTGCCACCCTTGCAAGTAAAAAGATGGGTTAGCCAGCACAGTTAAAATGACAACTACAGAAAAACATGAAAAAAATGAACTATTTTTAAAAACCATGAATACATTTCGAACTATACAACTATTTTTATACTGTATTCTGTATTTCACTTCTAAGCATTGCAGTTAGATGTAGTCTGGGCTGATATGGTCTATAAAGTAAAAAGAAAAGATACTTTGGACGCATCGGTTTTTGATTAATTGTAATTTAAGAATATTATATTTCGGAATGTCAAAATGTATTCTTTTGTGAAAATCGACTTTAAAAATTACAAGTGCGGACTTAAGAAATTTATAATTTAATCGTCCAAAATTTTATGATTTTTTAATGTTCTGGAGTAGATGATTCCACATTTTAGTTATTGAATAAATTTTGATCTTGAATGTGCTAAATGTAAATGGTCAAAATATACAAGTAGCCATATATATATATATATATATATATATATAATTTGCTACATTTCATTTATCGGCGTTTTCAGAAATCTTACCTTATCGACATCGATGCCTGCAGCAACACAAAAAGCTCTCCAAATGGTACGGGGAATATAAAACAGCAGTCCTTGAACAGCTAATATGATGGGGACCCATTGGTAATACTTTACCATTTGATGACTGTTGAGTTGTTTTCCTGTCTGTATTATGGTATCCATTGGAAGGTAGTACGTGTTTGATATCCAACAGTGGTTGTTTGTGTATTCAACCCATTCCCTTGGAAAGTGAGCAGGAGCCCAGCAGTTAATAGGATCACCTAAGTACAATGTTATTAATTATTTTGTACAATGTGTTATATTCAACATTGTATTAAAAAATGACCATAATCTTGTAAATTAATTCGAGTCAAACCATTTATTAGATGTGACCTAGGTTATTTGAAAATTCCGCTTATATACATGTTTTTCTTTTCCGCTTTGATTTTTAGTGCTAAAGAGCGTTAGAAATGTACCAATATTTTTTGGAATATTTTAGTCGTTGTTGTCAACACAGATATGATTTTGAAAAAAATGAAAAATATTTGTGATAGGTCGGGTCGGATTAAAGTTTAAGCGCACTTGATGTTGTAGATTCGAAAAGGCCTATTTTTTCAAAAAATGTTCGCACAACTTATATTTATTTTCGACAATCGACATTCACTGTTTATAAATAAATGCAGCAAACTGTATTAGTTCAGCCACCAATTTCTTTTCCAAGTCATCTGGGTAAATGGAAATGAGATTCTGAGCTTTGTTCGTGATCTACTTGTTACTCAATAACGTATGTTTCTACAAAAACCCGAACATTTCAGAAATTACGTCATACGTTTTCACTCGTTTTTCTAGCAGCTAATAGTCTGTTCGTCATGACTAAATTTGGCTGAGTTTTAAGTTTCTCTCTTGGGCCGAGGTCTTCATCATATTCAGCTCTTTTATGAGGCATTTGTTTTCGCCTACGGTATGAGCTTCTTTGCCACACATTCATCATGCCTGACTTTTTCTATCACCATTTGTTCATAAACGTCAAATCAAACCTGAGCAAACTGAACCATGTTGACCAGTGATTTCACTTGCTGTATTCTAACTGACTATTGGATTTGAAGGCACAAACTTGTACCATTGAGACGACCAAAAATTTCATTCCAAGCTAACGCCATTATGGCTGTCTCAAGTTTGTCCATCTTGTGCAAAAATTCATCTGCTTGACTTCTTGTATTCTTGTATTTGGCTTTTGCTCCTCATCAGTCGCAAACTTATCCAAGACTTCCTAAATACTATCCCATTCTTCAATTAGCGCCTTTCAGCGTCTGCACGTTCATGCCATTGGGTCCCTTGGCAAACCCTTGAGCAACAACAGCTCTTTAATAGCTGCCAATGATATGCTGATGCATGAAAAGAAAACATATGCTACCTTGACAAACAAAACAACCTTCCTTTAAGCTTCGTAAATTGGTCACTGTCAGAGTCTTACTGTAGACTGTATAGTATATCTTTGCATAAATATCATTTGAAGTGATTAGCATTTAAATATTTTTTTTCGGTTTTAAAAATTTCTTACGTTTTAAAAGGCAAAAGGTATTGGAATTTAATTTCGAGAGCAGAATTCCTTGATGCATGTTTTGTTTGTCTTGGACTTGGTACTTTGAGTGTCAACTCCAGCTGATAGGAAGAAAAGACTCTAAGGACAAATGCACTACCCGAAAAGGACACAAAAGCAGAAGTAACTCAACTTTAG
This sequence comes from Hofstenia miamia, assembly GCA_900660155.1. Classification (NCBI taxonomy): domain Eukaryota; kingdom Metazoa; phylum Xenacoelomorpha; order Acoela; family Hofsteniidae; genus Hofstenia; species Hofstenia miamia. The sequence continues at coordinate 45,003 of CABFPE010000170.1, read as the reverse complement.
ATATGTAGACTTTTTATATCTGTTACTTACAGTGTTACCGAAAGCAAATTTGAATAGGTTTTCAAAAAAATTCTTGATGATTTTATTCTTGGGCGTATTTCAAGAATGGGCCTAATGCTGTAGCATCAATAGCACTCACCTTAATACGGCCCTGGTGATAGGGTTAAGAATATTGATGCTTTGGATCATTGTAATAGTGAATTTTTCAAGAAGCAGCAATATGTTTAGTAAAAAATTATATATATATATATATATATATACAATATATATGCAATGTATATTAATATAATTTTTTGCGAAACATATTGTTGCTTTGTAAAAATTCACTATTATAAGGATCCAAACCATCAATTTATATATATATATATATATATATATAT
>CABFPE010000170.1:16016-33211 GCA_900660155.1 Hofstenia miamia | reverse complement strand
TATGATAGGATAATGTATTTTCTTATCTTAATTGGTTTCGTAACAAAAATTGTACCGTTTGCACCCTACCTTAATGCGAAGTAATACAAAACATTGAAAGTGTAAATTGAAGATTAAAAGTGTTTACATTCAAAACTAATTTCAAGGGGCTGGAATTCCACTAGCTGAAAATATATTCATTGATTTTAAAGAAGTATGGCAAATGATTATTTTCTTCAAAAATTGCTCGGCTAATTATCACATTTTCGAAGGCATTGTGATGAACTCCATTGATAACGAAAGTGATTTTTCTAAAGATTTTAAGAGAGGGAAGTCGCCTGTCTCCCTAACTGCCAATTAATTGAATTTTATCACAATGCAGCACAATTGAATGCCGCTGTTATATTTGCTACATGAGGATTTATTAAATGCGCCATTATATTGAGAGAGAAACAATTTATCTAAAATCAGTACTCTCTAGTTCAGAGTGCATGGGAGAATTTTTTATAATAAATTTTGACTGTCATATGTAATGAAGTTTCATATTAATATTTAATAGTGATTAATGATTTACCATATAATTTTATTAGTCAATCAGTAATATTAGCCCTAAACTTCCCAAGAAATTTTTATAACAATTTTTTAAGTGTCCATAATTTGCAAAATAGTAAATAAACCTAAAATCCGAAAACGTCAATAAATAGAGAATCTGACTTTATGCACAGTGTGCCTGAATCTTTTTTCGTTTGTATATTAGTCTAAAACAAAATATTTCAGGCTAGTTGCTGCAGCCATGGGTCTTAGGTCGCTTTGTTATCTGACCCTTAGTTATGTGAAAAAAATGAACGTTTTTTTGGCAAAAATCTGACTTTGCTTTGAAAAAATGTTAATGTGTTAAAGTAATTCAAAAACAGTAATAATTTTATCACAAATCTTCACAAAGACAAAGAAGTACAATTGCCATGGATGTGTCCAAATGGTGGACAAAACGGTTTGTGCATTTCAATTCGCCATAGGCGACAGCTTAGGGTTGATATATTATTGAAATTTTAAAACGGATTAAAATTTGATTAACAATAATTTCAATAAATTTATATTAAACCTGATAATATTAACGTATAAAATTTATATTTTTTTCAAATTTACGATAGCGGAATTTTAACTGTGCCTCGTGTTGGTACTTCTGAAAAAAAATTATTGATTTATTATGCATGTAGAAATTGAAAATGGAAAAAACGACATAAACTAGCAGAAGACAATTAATTTAGAAAAATTCGTAAATAGTACAAACCATTAAAAAATGCGATGCTACTATTAAAATTTAAGACCACAATTTTATTTATAACACGTTTTGTGTGACAGCAACTGTCAATAACTTTTGAAAACTAGAGTGACAACAGCCACATGAGCTATAGTAGAGTTTAGATTAAGTAAAACATTAATAATAAATTTCCTAGCAAATTTGATATTGTTTTTCATTAATTTGCATATATGAAGTGCTTTATATTGTGTTTAAAATGATGCGCATAAAATGAGGGCATTCAATTAAATCTAAGTTACAAAAGTGTGTTACAAAGCCAATCATATTAACTCATGAGCCATCCAATTAAATACCAATCTATTTAATGGATACTTCTTAAATAGCATTCTCAGAGATTGAATTAAAGTACGAAATCGTAATAAGCCATTCCAGTTGACGGAATGCATCCTATGGAGAATAAGAGCGCCTTGTTAGAATAATTCCTTCGAGAATCAATCAATGCTTTTAGCTAAAGAAGCTGTACTGAGATACCATCTGATAATTTAATGAAATAAATATCTTTGTTATGCAGCGCACCTACTATTTGTTTACTAGTGCACATCGTAAACAAAATAATTTAACAATAACTTGATAGATAATGACACGACATGCCCCATGCAACAATAAGAAAAGTAGCACTTGCAACTTTATAATTCAATTTTTCATAATTTAGAATTCTTTAAGCGAGTCCTAGTTATACATTAATATTTAAAATAGGGTTTAATTTATTGTATTTTTAAGAAAAAATTTAGGTTTGAATGACGAATAATTATGTAATGCATTGCAAAAGAAAAGGAGGCGAAATTAATAAAATACTGTATACATATTTTTGCTCTATTCAGATTTCATTACGTAATAGATGAATTTACAGACTGGTTGTCAAAGAATAACTTTCCAATGATTTCTCTTCTGACATTCAATCAAATATATGTCTAAATATGACAATCGTTGTAACTGAGAGACAGAAGAATCAGTTAATATTGTAAGTAAAATTCAAGTATTTGTGATAAATATCAGTAAGACACTAGCTGCTGAACTTATTTGGTAGGAAAGAGCAATAAATATTATTTTTTACAATCAAACTTGAATTTTTTTTTGATTCTCTGATTTTCTAAAACCAATTTATGCACACAATTTATTTGATGGGTAAGTCGTCAATTTCACTCACTTTAATGATATAACATGCTACTATGAACTGCAAGATTAAGTTTAAATAAGATTTGTCATGGATTATCCTGCATATAATTTGAAAGTCCTGCTAATTTTTGAGACATATTGGTCCCAAATTAAAAAACGACATGATAGGTATTATTTTTAATTGTATGCTTACAATATTCAGAACCCATCATAAAAATTTTCAATGAAAAGCTAAACATCAAAGATGTGAATTTAAGGATAAGAAACTTTATTCTAAAAATAAAATGCCTGCAGAAATTTTCAAAATTGCTTAAAAAATTACTTGATTAGGCTTAGCTTTACGATTTCTAAACTCCAACTAACTAGAATTTGATGAGAATGTTTTCATAGCACTCTTATTGTATACTTGAAAAAATCAGTTATTTGATCAATGGAAATTCTTTAGTTTTTCCTTAATTGAGAGATTCCACTCAAGAGGCTACATTTGCACCAGTAATTCAAAATTAAGATTTATATCAAATTTTTAATTTCCAGAATCACACGTTATAAAAAGCGTTCTAAAGAGAATTTCAATCCTATTTCGAAAAGTATTGTATCTTAAAAAACGAGTGGGAGTGAATTACAGAAGCGAAAATATTTTCCTGAAAAATGGTGGACATGCCGCGTGAAATACTGAAAACAGAGCTTCTCTTTACTACCATGGTAACAACGTAGTTTATCAAAATATCAAAAATTATTAAGGAGTAACTGTTGTTGAGGAAACAAATTTATTTAGCAAAAGTATTGTCAAGTTAATTAAACTAAGAGCTGAGAACCATGTGGATATTAGGGTGAAGCCGTTACTAATGCATTATCACAGATGGTATACATTAATTCATTTGCAAATTATAAAAAATAATAATTAAGAGTGACTATGAAGTACTTTATCAAAAATGAAATTTAAGATGCAAATTCCAAATAAATGAGACCTTTGTAAATTATATTGCATTGCTTTCTAAAAGTATATGTCGTTGCATATGCAAGTTCATCTACATTTTTATGTTTAAAAAATTTTCATGTAAATATTAATTTACTTGATACAAAAAACTTTAATTTTAAAATTAATATTGATTAAAGTAAATATTTACTCATTAAATTTTGAGAAAAATTGATGCCTAGAGAAGAACGATAAATGGTTTTGGTAACATTAGTAATCATTTCGATACCAATTGCAAACCATACGGTAGTTAAAAAAGTTATATATTTTCAAAATATCTTTAAGAGAAATAAAATACATAATTTCACATTCTCGCCAGGATTTATTGTTACTGTTCTTCTGATTCGAAGTGCATCAATATCCTTGCCAAAAGTATAAAATTTTACTGTTCATTCTGGAACAACCGAAATGTATAATTTTTCTTTCAATCATGCCACATTATATGTGGAACATTTTTCTACTTTCGACATAAAAGTTTCTGTGTATTCCTTAGTTCAATGAAGTACAATAAAAACAAAAGTGTATCATACAGAGAGATCTACATGATTTCTATATACTAATGAATTGGTAGCTATTTCAATTATTCCAATTTCGAGTTTTCCCATCTTTATTTGATGATATCATAACGCATTATACGTAATATTGGAAAACGATTCTATAAACTAGTCTGCAAATTGATTTCCTGTTTTAATGTTAAACTTGTAGTAGCACAGTTAGCTCAAAAAGGCAAAAATTTAAAATTTTTTTAGAAAAATTGGTATTCACTAAGAACAAGAAATTCGACAGAAATATGAAGTATTGTCACAGAAGATTCCCAGTAGGAGATTTTTTAATATACAGGTTGGACTAAAAGGACTTTTAGACTTTGGCCCACAATGGCCGAAATTTGACCACTAAGCTCAAAGTCGGTTAGATCTTACTGTTACAGTTGGTAAACAGTTGACTGTGAAAGAAAGAACCTGCTGTGTGCAACAGAAGCTTTAGGAGTTCAGGCTCAACTCTTGAAGGTCTTTCGTAAATATAAAGCAACTTTTGAACAGAAGGTACATGCTCGAGTGAACAAATTTGATGCTCATGGGAAAGTGGAGTAGTTGGAAACGAATGAATATTAAATTGATTAACGCTGAATCAACCAACTGAAAAAATGGAAACTGACATGTGTACATTGAGTGAAACATGCACCTGAGTAATCAGAATAAGAAGCAGCAGGGAAACTACTAACACACATTAAAAAAAGGATGAAGTCTCATTCCAACGTGGTTGTTGAGAAATGAACCTCGTATGCTGTTTGTTTCTTATTAAAATTTAGTGTAATAATTGCTGTAGATGCACAATGATTTGCTTTGCAGACTCTTTGTTTTTTCATAAGCTTCCTTTATATTGCTGAGATTAGGCCCTTAAATATTATGTTATGTTAATAAACTTTTTCTCAGTGAAATTTATTGAAAATTCAACATGATTTTGAAGTTTTCAGTTGGATGGGGTACTATAAGCAAAAAAATTTTTACAAAAATACAACAATTTAGTATATAACATGTTTCTAAAACTTTGCGGTCTGATTCTGTAGTATTTCAATAAAGTTAGTCGAAATTAGAAAATAGAATTATAGATTCACTTCTTTAATCTCAGAAATTATTTTTCCTAAATTTTGTGAAAAATTATTGTACACACAAAGTTTCACAAGCCAAGCCAAATTGAATATCAACGTGAAACCCAAAATCAGGTTAATTTCTGAAAAAAAAATTATTCAAATCAAATTATATAAAACAATTTCATTAAATTCAAGGCCTATTGGGTACATTGATGTTAAATCAAAAAAATAAAATAGAACAATACAATATCATAGCAAACGGAAATTTTGTTACGCAGCAGTACAAGTTAATATTAATAAATTAATGTGAATTCACCAATACAAGCACAAGAAGCACAATTGCGCTAAGTATAAGAGAAAATGAAAATGTGGCTAAAACCAAGTCAACGTTTATTTTTAATTATTGATTTTTGGATATTGAGTATTCATTTCATATTTTATACTAAATTTAACATTGAATATATATATATATATATATATATATATATATATATTTGAAAAATGGGTCTAAATATTATTTATATATATATAGTCCTGTGGAAAAGTTTGGAAACATTTTCTAAAAATCATAACTTCAAATATTGTTGTTATTTAATATGATCAAAACTCATGACAATTTCAACATTATTCAAAATAAAGTTCCACACATTATGGCTCTCAAGAACACATCAATTCTACAATAAACTGGCAATCCGCGCAACACAACCAAAATCAGTATTTTAAAATGGATTGGTCTTCTAGATTATTTGCTTGGGAAATTCAGGAAATATTACAATATTGTTGGGATCACGTGAAATCTGGTCTATAAACAAGCTTTTATATGAATAGAGCAAATAAAATGTTTAAATAAACCCAGATTTATAATGGAAGTTCAAATAGTAATGATAGAGCTTATAGCTTAAGAAAATGAACAGATCCCAAAAATGCAACCTCAATAAAAAAATGTTCAAAATATCAATAGAAAAAGGCATTTTGCCATTTATTGAGAGATTTAAACAGCCATTACACTGTTTTTTGTAAGATGAGTCCTAAAATGTATTAAAATAGAAAAAATTGGTCGTTTGAGGAGAAAATGTGCTGTACTCACATGTCAACTACAGTGAATTTACTCTTTTACTAACAAGGCAATTGGCAGAAAAATGGTCTCATATGCAGAAAAAATAATTGTGAGACCCCAGCTTACGTGTAGTGGGTAAATTTATAATGTATGTTAAGTTCATCAATAATGTGAAAATCGTTTTGAATATGTACACACAATATAGATATATCTGCTATAAATTTTCTTTGCTTTAACAATTTCTCTTTCGAAAATTTGATTTTATTGGACCAAAATACAATTACGTAATCCTGAAGTGGGTTACAGCACCGCAAAAATAAATTAATCATAGTATTAGTGTTACTTGTTATGATGAACTTTTCATTCACTTCATAAAGCGTATTGTTCATGTGTGATGAAGTCGAACAATGTCTCTAATTTACTAGTGAAACATGAGTTCTGATAGGAATTAAAATATTTTGAAAAAGTTCGACATGTATTAATGGCTTACTTTCAATCATGATTGAGAGTACTATCATTGACTGACCTCTGCTGGCTGAAGTACAATATCATATGTCAATATCTGCCTATCATTTTCGTGTCATCAAAATGACTTTGCTTTGAAATTTGTATTTTAGTATTAAATTATTATGATTTTGATTTTACAGTGTATTTCGGTCAATTTGGATGTGTGGAGAAGAATCTTAAAAAATCAGAATTATCATACAAAGTACTGCCTTATATTGGGTTAATGGTATTTCTGCATAGCTTGTATAATGAGGGTAAATTTTATTGTTTTATCCAAATGTAGTCTTCCCATAGAATAGTAGTTGGTTCGAGCCTCCAAAAATGGTTAATATAATTGAATACCTTTGTTTTGTGCCTGTCTTAATGAGTGGGTTATTTTTGTAGAGTACAAATTTTTCAACGGTTTTGGAAGCACATTCTAATAAATTTTAAGACTTCTACACAATGAAGCGTTTCATCAACTTCAAGGAAATACAAAATGCTCTTAAATGTTTGGTAGTGCAACCCATTTACTCAATGACATCTTGTTTACAGTCAATGAGAAATCACATATGTTAAATCTTGACATAGAACAATCTTTTATTGACCCAACCAATCGCACTATCACGGTTTTGAACTTTATATTGAATGGACTTCATCCTAAAAAGAAGATGGTTTCATTGTAAGACCCCAATCAGCTCAAAGTGCCAGTGCGTAAGCATTAGGAAATGTATTCCTAACGATGCTTAATAAACTTAATTAACACTTAATTTCTCAATGCAAACTTGACATGAATTTCTAAGAAAAATCATAAGTAAATGACCTAAGTTAACCATTATGAAATATAGACATAATCTAAATAAAATCTAAATGATAAATAATATATAATAAAAATTACTCTTACGAGTATAGTACTCCCACCTCAAATTCAACTGTGTTACTAAATAGAGGCTGCCTAACGTTCTGCCAACCTAGAAGATTCACCAAAGTAATTATATATATATATATATATATATATATATATATTGGCATTTGTTTATTATTTTTAGCAAGGATCACAAAATAATGGGTCTACAAGTCTGCTGCCCAAATCAATTTGTTGTCCGTAGTCAGATGGCTTTTAGCACTTCTTCAAATTCGTCAGGACAAGATGCATTGGGTCATGAATCGATTTCCGCAAATGTTGATACAACTTGGAAACTTTTGCGTTCGTAGTAGGCTTTTCGAAATTATCTTCTAAAGAAATTACATCCAAATTCTACCTGACAATGGCATGCACATCCTCTCATATCTCATCTGTTTCCAAAAAATTAAAATTTTTACGCTCCGAATTCACCTATCGAGAACATATAGGGAGCACATCAGACAAAATTTGAACGAAAGAAATGATATCAGATAAAAAGTAAAGAAAATTTACTCGGTTAACCAATTAACTCCAGTCAACTCTATATGAATAATGTAAAATTGATTAGAACTGTGTAGTGGCGAACATCCACCACAAAAGCAAGGTAGACTTAAAATATTTAAGGGGAATTCAGAGGGGCATAATCCAGCATGACTAATTTAGAAAACCCGACGATCAAGAAAAATCTAGCCAATCTCCAATCTAAGTTATTCATTTAGTGATTAATATCGGAATTTCACAAAAAACTTTTAATGTTTTAGAAAATTCACTCTTTGAACAATGCAATAAGAGACCGAGTATTCTGAAACACGAAAGAGAAAATATATATTTTGTTAACCCATGTAAAGAATCAATGAATATTAACATTTAAAAATAAACAATATGGAAATTTTTTATCAAATTTAGCAGATTGAAATTAAAATTATTTTAATTCAAAATTTGCATATATTGAAGTTAGACTAAACTCAAGCCAGCCTTTACAACTTTTCAATTAAAAGTGCTGTAAGTCTTGTGTTACTTAGTACACAACTTCTCAAGTAAATCAGTAATTTTTTGATTTTAACTAGATAATTTACAAATTTAAAATTTAGAACATACAAGATAAGTACACAACTAAAAAGAGATCCTTCACCAAAACTCAAAACTGTTTGGATATTAAAATTCAAATAATTTCATGAATTCATTTTTGTCAAATTTACAGTCCACTGTAAATTGCAAATTCACTAATTTGGTTAACTATTTTGGAATATTATCTCTACACATACATTGCAAATAATTAATGGAAAGTTGTGAATATTACTCAAATACGTGGCATAACGTACGTGGTACTTAATCGACGTAGTAAAATTTAAATGCATATTACAAATTTACACTTTCTGCTGAGCTTGTCTTGATTTCTTTTCATAAATGTTGCTACTTTAGATTCATCTTAAAGTGTGTAATTTGCTTTAAAATGCACTAAATGATTATAGTCAATGAAATAGACTGGGAAAGTATACTCAGGGAATACATTTGATGTATTTTTCGCAAAGCTTTTCCAAATATATATTAACATGAAATTCAGTATTTTCTTTGCTGTTTTACTCCAATGTTATCTGACAAGTTCTAAATTTTGAATGAGTAAACAAAAACTGGTGAGCGGCTGTAACTTGGTGTAAGTTCCAACTTGCATCAGAAATCACAGTGAGATGATAGAATAATAAAATTTAATGTTGAAAATTTACGTTGAATTTGACTCTACAAATTTGAGGTCTTTAACACAAGGATATTCCCAAACTGTAAAATGTTATTTTCACAATCCAAGGCTACATTTATATGAATTCTTTGCTGTAGAATGGGTAATGTTTTTAAGTCACATTTCATTTTATCATGTTAACAAATCCAATATACATTGTTGTTAGACAGAATCTCTATTAAACAAAAAACGATTTTTTATGAAATAGCCAGCATGCTAAATTTTTCCTTCACTTTTTAGTATATTTTTTAATTGCAATAAAGTAACTTTGTATCATTATTTATTGTCATTTTACGCAGAAAACTAGCAATATGAATTCAGAACTTTTGAAAAGCTCTCGAAAACACTATTCTTAAGTGTTCTTAAGTTTTTTATTTAATCATTTCAAACATTTCTTTTTTCCATGTCATTATCAATTATTCTTAATGTTCTGCCTTTGAATTTTCTCGCATTCTAATAAATATATATATATATATATATATATGTATTTATAGTTTTTTGTAATTACTTACAGGAATATTTTTATTTGTTATTGTTGATATTTTATTCTTGCAAGCCTAATTAAATAGTTCATATCTCAATTGTATATATTTTCTTAGCTTTTAGAATAGCAATTTTAAATCTACTTAACAAACGAAATCACTGAAGTATGCTATTTAAATATACTAGAGAAATGTATTACCCACATATTGCTTTGTGCTTACTAAAATTCCCAAAACCACCAGAAGCATTGCAGTAAATCGATGGTTCATTCGATCTACCCAGTCGCCATCCGAAGCTGTCTGCACCGAGATGAGAGCCTTCAAGATATGTGCAATCATCTTGTGCTTTGGTGGTCAAAGCTTCGAAATGTACTTTCTTATATCGACTGTTCAAAAAACCGAATTAAGTATGACAACGCATAGCAACTTCACTAAAGTGCTTTAATCTGATTGGCTGTCAAAAAGAGTGGAATTAATTTTAAATTTGGTGAAATATTACCAGTAATGGCAGTAAGGAATTCTGTCACAAATTTTAAAATAAAGCCCAGTGAGCTAGCAAATTAAATTCCACATTCCGTTAGGAAGTTATCTTAATTCAACCGTATATATGACAACTTTACCATTTTAGCATCGGGGAATTACGAGCGCCGGTAGTCTCTATACTTTTGAAGTGTTAATTAAAACAACAATCTTTCAATTGAATATTGCTTGATAAAACTTCTCTAATATTATTTTCATGTTTATAAAAAACTGTGTTTGTTAGAATACTCATGTAAACATATAATATTTGATATTTGATTTAATTTATGTTTTAAATTCAATAAAATCTCTCTCTTTAGTACCGCAATACATCATTATGCGATATTTGAAGTCAAAATTTCTACAATGAATAGTAAGAAATATATAATCTTTGTCTCACTTCTGAACAATGACTGGACTGGATCCGAGAAAATGTGACTGATGCTTTGCTTAAAACAACTTGTGGTTCGACCCTTACCACCCTGATCAAATTAACCGATATTTTTAATTTTGTTATAGAAGATTGGGGCCCATTTGTCTATTAAATTTAATTATATAATGACGTTATCGTATTAATTTGGAATGAACATTTACATAACTACTTAACTAAAGGGATTGGAAATAAATAATTTAAACATTATTGCTGGGTAACAATAAACTATTGTTATTGATAAATCGACAAAATTATTGTTGAACCCTTATACAATAATTCTAGACTTGAAATTGAAAAGAATGAAATCAATAGCACTTGCCTTTAGCTTAGCATTTTCTCTACATATTGCAGCCCCTAGGAATCTCGATTTGTTTTCAGCACACTTCTATTTTAAATTTAGTTTTGCTGCAATGAATAGGCGTTCAGCTTTGTCTTACAAGGGCGCACATGACTTTTGAATAACCCAAATTTCTTTATTTGCCTTCCAAAGAATTGCAGGATTTTTATTACAAAATTTTCCAAGGACGTTGGGTAATTAACAAGTGCACAATCAAGGAATGAATCAAACCACCACGCTGTTAGACATATAATCATTTAAACCTGTTCAACCTGACCATCATGATTTTTGATGATCTAAAAATGTGGAGAATTTATAAATAAATGAAGTATTGATTTTGGCGATTGGAAATATATTAATTTATCAGAATTTTTTTTCTAAGTTATCGAATTTAAATTTCTGGGTTACTTCACTTATTTTTTTCTAACTCACAATAAATTATGATTTTGCAAAATAGAACAACTCTACCCTTGATTGAATAAAAACATCTATATCAAGTGAGCTGCTATTTAGAAAAATAGGTGTGAACGTTAGTAAAAAATAAGAAAGTTCCATAACTTTTTTTAGTATTATTTAAAAGTTCAACAGTGAAAGAGATTGAGAAAATTGGTCTCCCTTGGTCGAATAATGTTAAATAAGCACATGAAATGCTGTTAGCAAATCAACTTACAGCACAATAATGTTAGTTAATACATAGACAGTCTATATATAATCTTGAAAACGTAGTGTCATCTTTAATTCGTTGAATTTTTTTATATTTCCGATCTTACAGATTCATGAATTTTTCGAAAAATAATTTTTAATAATTGTTACAATAGTATTTTTGGAAAAATAAATATTTTTTTCAAAGCGAAAAACAAATAATTTTAATTATAATATTGCCAAATTATTTCCAATGCCTGCTTAAGTATATGAATAACATACTGTTAGAAGTAAAATGTTTGATTTAACCACGTCTGCCTGTAAATAATTATTTAAAGAGAGTCGCGCTTTGTTAATTGCTAGAACTGAACAAATTATCAAATCCCTTAGACCTTGCTCACCTATAATATAAGGATCAATATACTTGGTTGGACATAAAATAAGAGAATTACATGTGTAATAGCTAAATTAATTTCAACATCTGATTACGGTCATGAACACCAAAGATGGACGCGGGTTTACCTGCGCGGGTTGCGGTGCAGTGCGGATACTAAATTTCAAATATCACGCGGGTTGAGGTGCGGTTGGACATAAATTTATTTTCTTTTAGGCTAAGAATGAGGCTTTGAGCTGCCTTTAAGTCATGAATTATTTGAAATTTAGGTATTTTTCAGTTAGACAAACTTAAATTTCTTTTGAAAATTTAATATGAAGCAATTTGCGATGAAGACCAAAAGTTAGGTCTACTATTCACAGCTAAAAATGTAAGAAATCTTCGTGTGCATGGTTTCCTGCTTCTAGCCAATGCTGACTGGTCTAGCTTCAGGGCACCGTTCTTCTTACTTTGTCACATCTAAACTCATGCTCACACCTTGCTCTTAAATGATCTACTGTCTCCAACTCTTTATTGCTTCTATCCTACTCTGGTATGCCTTCTTTCCCTCGCGGTCTGTTATTATCCTCCGTAACTCCATAGTGACCTCCAGTAGTAACCTCTTAGGTTGCTCTTCTACACATTACTTAGTGCTTCGGTTTCTACAGCTTCTTTCACACACAGTTGTCCTTTACCTCCTTTATGCCGTTCACCTACAGTCTATCTACATCTCTATTTAACCTAAATGCCCTTCTGCTGCTAGTTATTTCGTTATTTCCTTGTCTCCCTGTATAGCTCCCTAAACTCCTTCTTGTTCAATCTAACTATGTCTGCCGAGTATCTCAACACTGGTATCGCCCACGTGCCCACGTTTTAATAAGAGTCAGAGCAAATTTATTGCGCAACATATGTATACATAAATCTAGAAACTAACACATGAATAATAATTATTATACATTATTATTATTATTATTATTATTCAATTTATTTATCAAGTAAGCATTAAAAGAAAACTATTTGATCTCGCTAAAACAGAACAGACGACCACTAATTGGACTAATTACGAAAAATGAAAGAAGATAGTTAAACAATTAAGAAGTAAAAAATCTGCTTTAAAAACAAAAAAGGCTTTGAAAACTTAAGTAATGCAAACGAAAAAATGATGATATATTCATAAAATTCTGGGAAAAACTGAAGGGATTTCAAATAACACTAACAAATTAAGAATTGATAATCAAATTACGACAGAAAAACAAAAATAGTAGACCACCCAAATACAATAAATAACAAGAAACCCTAACCCTATTTTTTCAATAAAATAACAAGAAAAATACTAATAAATTCCCAACAAATACCTACTTTTCTCTTAGACTGGCAAACCATAATAAAAAATTTAGACACAAATACGTCGACTGTCTTATAATTTCTTAATCCTCATTATTAGGCGTAATTTTCATATCTTTAGTAAGTAACTACAATTTCCATTTAACCAATGTATTATTGATATAGAATTCCATGACAGTTTTAAGAAGTTTGACATAAGCCCTATATATAAAAAGCGACCTTTTAAATGCACATAATTATATGCGCATTTGCATCGGTCACCCCTTTAAAAAATTGGTTGAAAAGTTTCTAGCAAATCAAATAAATGTGTATTTCATATCTAACAATATTCCTTAGAAATAAAAATTTGGGTTTCGTAATGCTCAGGTGACTCAAAATTCAACCTTGACCATATCATAACAAATAAATTTTAATTTAGCCTCTAATAAATGTAGTAGCGTTGGCCTTCTTGATTTGAGTAAAACTTTTAACTCAATAAATTTTGATATACTAAAAACAAACTAAACTATTAGAATTTTGATAATAAAGCTATTAATTTTATAATGATTTTTCTTAATCATCGGAAGCAGCGAGCTATACTTAAGAAAATAGCTTCTCGGGTTAGGTATCTTTCTCACGTTCGAAATATTCAAAATACATATAAGCTCGGATCGGACCCGTAACGGGTTGTAAATATTTTACGGGTTACGGTCATTAAGTACGGGTTACGGGTTGATTTAAGGGTTGACACCCAAAACATAAAAACACCGAAAAATTTTTAATTATCATCAAAGAAAAAGTCAATTTCTTTTTCTTCATTTAGTTCGGTATTCTTTGCGATGACTGGTACATCTTGATAAAAAACCGGGATGTTGTACCTCAAAAACAGCACCTTTTCCACAATATCATTAGATAATTTTGCTCGCTGTGCTGAATGTATCATTTTATGCCGACTAAACACACGTTCTACGGCATGTCATAAGTAAAATTAATATTGTGTGTAGAAACAATGAAACACATTGCTGCAAGAGATCAACCTAATTGAAAATATGCAACAGCATCGAATTATGTTAAGTAAATATACAGAGGGAATATAGACTATAAAACAAATGTTAGAGAAAAATAAAATTATTATTTTCAATTCATTGTGTGTATTACTGTATTAGTGGTAGTCAATCAAAATAAAGGAAACGTATTACAATGATGTGATGTTGTAATTAGCATTGTGTTCAGGAAAATACGTGTAAAAATAGAAAACTAACAGGTTATTTTCTCTTTCGTGTTGCGACAATAGTTCTTAAGATAATGTTACGCCTTGTAACAATACGGATTAAACTTTAGCCCGTTACGGGTTCAAGAAATTACGGTTCACGGGTTACGGGTCGGCCCTAGGACTGCTCAAAAATTAATCTTAATTTAATGGAATTAAAATTTCTTAAAAATCCATTAATGGAAATGGGAAAAACAAAAAATTATTTATGGCCATTAATGGAAAATTAATGGCCATTTCTAAAGAATAAATTTTGTCACCCAGGCCCGAATTTAAAAGCTATTCTGGCCCGGGAATAATTTTTTTTCTTGTTGATGCGGGCCGGGCACGGGCAGAAAAAATCGGCCCAGCTCCAACTCTGGTCTACACATTGCATCATTGTTTTTCAAATTATCTTCATCCAATATATCTGTATCATGTCATTTAATTGACAATATTTTTAAAATTTAGTTTCAAAAAATAATAAGAATAAAATTAAAATATAACAATAACAAAATTATTTTTTGTGGAAGAATTATTTGTTTTATGAGGTACTTCTGGAAGGAGTTGCATTATTACCGGACCTGTTACTATTATTTTCACAATTTTATATTGATTATTTTGAAACCAACCACAGAATGCAATATGTACTAGGAGTACAGCGACTAATTGATTCATGAGAATTATTTTAAAAACAATCACGTTAATTACAGACTTTATTAGGCAAACATTTCATTAAAAATTTAAGCAATGTATCTAAATTGTAAAACAAGTGAATAAAAAATTGGTCATACACTAGCCTGAAAGGAACTAATCAGGCCAAATAACTTGTATGAAATGAAATTTGAAATAATTAATATAAAAATACAAACATTCTTAGCAAATCTATATATTGTAAAACCAAATAATCAATGAATATAAAAACATTAACAAGGTGATAATCAATTATTCATTATTGATTCTACAGTTTTTTTTGTTCCAAAATTGTTTGTTGAAGTTCAAAAAAATTTGTTCTTCTAAATTTACTTGCGACAGTGATTCACGACAACTTGTAAATGAAAATCCAACAGCACCAAATAACCGTTAAACTCGATTTGAAGTAGGTTCCAAAAAATTGCAGTCAATGTAATTACTTTTTTCGGAAGCACTTATTCTTAGCCTTTTTCGTTCAAATGCAACTGTGGCAAAGACAGATGTGTGTTGCACTTGACTACAAACAGCCATTATTGCACAGTCCTCTTTCTTTAATGTAATACATGCTTGCCTTTCAATTTCTGTTATTTTATCTACATTTCTGTCTATTATTTTGATAACACCACTTTCAAAAGCTGGACACTTTACAATTGGAGAATCAGGGAACAAGTATTTTCTTGCACGTCAAGACCGGGAACTTCATTGATGACTTCATCAAAAAGAAAGCGAACAGAAGATAAATCAATCGTTTCCTTTTGCAAGGCAATTATTACTGAGTTTAGTATTACTAGCTTTTGTTGAAGATTTCTAATTTCTTGATTTTCTCTTGGCGTAAGAAAATGATCAAGGAGAGCAGCTTCCTCTATAAAAAACGTTTCCAAGATTGGCTGAAATTCAATATACCTGCTTAGCATAGCGTAAACACTGCTCCACCTAGTAATACATTTTTGAACAGGACGTTTATTTGTATGCAAGCGTAGTTTTGCTGAAAGTTTTACACATTTCAATTTTGTCATAGTGCTGTTGATTTTCGACAAAATGCTTGAATAAGGTGACAAATAATATTTAACGGCCAAATTGAATCGATGGGATGCACACCCTATAAATGGAATATTGCATAAATAAGCCAAAGCTTTATTCGTTTCACAATTGTCTCCAATTAAACAAACAACATTTTGAAGGTTTTTGCCAAAACACTTAAAACATATACCAAAAATTGATAATGTTCATTTGATAACAATGAAGTTTCTTCCAAAAGTGGGGAAAATGCTAATAAAACACTGTTTTTATTGAAATTGTCATCCATATAAGTTGCAAATATGTCGACATAATGTGTTGACGATTTTGTTAATCCATCCAAAACTAGAGCAAATTTTGAGGGTAATGCAGCAGACACATTCGCTTCAACCTGTTTTGTTACCAAATGCATATATTTCATAAACGTATTTCGGGGAAATCGGTTCAAGTTTGGTGTACTGCCTTGTACATGGGCTTTCAACAAAAGTTAACGCTTTTAGATCAGTACACATACAGTCTAACCAAGCATAAATGTTGTTATCGACTTTTGTAGTTGTAGTGGGAAATTTCCAAGGTCATCAATTCTTTGTGTAGAAGGGGAAACTTCTCTCAGATAATTTGGATGTGCACTTTTAAGGTGATTTATAAGATTGCTGTGGCCTTTGTTTTTGACTTGCTTTATAACTAAGATATAGTCACACGACAATTTTTTGTTGTAATGGTATTTTAATTAGAAAAATAAACAAACTTAAAACATTTTTAACAATCATATCAAGAAATTTTAGTCAAAATATCTTTAAATCAAATATTTTCGCATTACAAATGTGGTGCAAAAACAACCACATATTTTTTGAAATCTTGTTGAAACTAAATAATACAGAGCACGAAGAAAATAATTTAATTTCATAAATGTACTCAATGTATTTTTGAAATTTGCAGTGTAGGGGGAGGTGGCGTGCACC
>CABFPE010000170.1:198-14838 GCA_900660155.1 Hofstenia miamia | reverse complement strand
CCCCCCCCCCATTTATTTTTGAGCAGCCCTTGTTGGCCTTACGGGTTTCGGGTTAAAAAGTCCAACCCGAGCATATAAAAATCAATTACTAAATGTACTCTGCTTACCACACAAATAAAATTCAAAATACGCATCCTTTTGTCTAAAACTTATCATTGGTCCCTTAAAGCACTCAGTTTCCCGCAAAAAGATTATAGTGCATACGACTATAAAAAAGTAAAAAAATATTACCAAGTTCAAATGAATATGTTATCAATATTTTTTTTTTAAATATATAAATTCAAAATTTTTCTACCCTTAATTTTGTTTTAAATCAATGTTTTGAATTAAATAAACGTTCTTAAAAATTTTTATGCTTATGTAACTTCGGTGCTGGTTGTTATTAGGGCAAGTCTAGTGCTTTCAGATTTTGTAAATATGTTGATAATGACTTTGTATATAACATCAATTAGTTGTTTAGCTTTCCAACTGATTCAATCAATTAAATAATAAACTGGCATCAAGTAGTTGGAAAGCTACCCCTAGGCTAACCTACAGTTTTAGAATCAAATTTTTACTGCATTATAAGCTAGATTTATTATGCATATAAGGTGACTATGAGGCACATGTACACTGTAAATAGTATTATACATCTATTTAAATGTAGGGCTATCTGTGTGTACGGAAAATAACAAGTGAATGCATCCAGGTTGTGAAGAACCCTCCTTTATTGCAATCAATGGTAATAACAAGGGCATTAAATTAATTAGGGTACACAATCGTCAGAATTCACTTCACATCACGCACTGGTAATCGTCCATTATTACACTAAGAGGTTTTCTGAGTCACAACCATATCCATAGCAACTGGTGATCATTACCAACGTTTTTCCCTTCTTTATTGCATAGCTCAGCTTCAGGTTTTGGCCCTGTAGATTACTGTCGATCTAAATATAGTTTCAATAGTATGTTGATTACAAGACAGTTGTGTCAATATATTAGAATACCATATCTGAAATAATAACATCAATGAGGATTGCAAACAGTGGGATCTTACTCGCGATTAATGGAATTATATGCAATAGTTGGGAATCACCTCACTTGATATAGCCATATTAACGCCTAGTACAGATTCTACATGGCACAGTGACAGACGCCCAACACATGCAACAAGGACATAAAAGAGAGAAAATTATATTAGTTAGGAAGTTGTATTCTTCTCGAAAAAATTCTGTTTTACAATCAATGTATCAAAGAATAGTTAATGAATTACAACTCTAAAATACCTTAGTGAAAAATTTAAAAGAATAAAGAAGAGTAAAGATAGGCGTTTCTTCTAAGAAAAATTTTCTTTAAAATTGTATAATTGTACTTGAAAATTTTTAAATTACTTGAAAATTTTTAAATTTTTTTGGAAAAGAAGTGAACCAACCTAGAGAAAAATTAAATAGAAAATGAACACTAAAATAAGACTAAGCACTCCTGGAAAACTGAAAAAGAATTGGGAAACTAAGACGCTACTCATAGCTAAAGTTTAAAAATGGTAAATAATTCAAGGAAAAAGAATAAAATGAAGTCAAAAACTCACAGCAGCCCCGCAACAAGTGGAAACTCACCAGACGCAAGAAATGGCGTCATTACCCAAAAGCAAAGTGTCTCCTACAGGATTAGTACTACAATCAGTACAAATTGAAAATCAATATACAATAGCCAAATTGACAGACATGGCAAGGAAAAGTATGGAAGATAAAATGCAATTAACCTCACAAATCGAAAAACTAACACAACAAATGCTGGAACTAAAATCAATAATGGATGAATGAGATAAGGAATGACAAAAGCTCATGACTAACAGGACAAAAAAATTTGTTCCAACAACAAATAAAAATGCTTACATTAGCAAATGAAGTCATGAAAAATGAAATCAAAAAATGGAGGCAATTAATTGCAAAAATGCAATAAGAAAACATCAGACTATGAGAAGATAATGTAACAATGCAACTGGAAATTTATACAAACTACAATTAATAATTTTAAACAAGGAAAATGAAATGAGTAAAAAGCCAGAAGAATTGAAAGAAATACAAGTAAAAGTAACAGAAAAACTAGAAAAAAATATACAAATAGAGACAGAGGAAGAATTTATTGAGAAATTGGTAAAAAACATAACACAACAAGTAAAACAAAGGTCCATCATAGAAACAGAAACAGAACCAGTATTGAATGAATTGATACTGTCCAACAATGATAATACATGTTTGCAAAGCTATTCTACCAAAATTCATAGGAAAAATAGACAATTATATGCCAGCTTTCATAGAGTGGCTACAAATATTTGAAATGAGGATGAAAGAAAGGAAAGGTACGCAAAGTGCAGCAGCAGCAAGATTTCCACTATACTTAAGTGGAGCCACATATCAGCATTACTTGGTACTTGATACAAAAACAAAACTGAATTACAAAAAACTAATAGGCTTATTGCAATGATGAAAGTTTTATAAGTGAATACTGAATGATCCTCAATGGGATAAAAATGAATAAGTGTGATGATCTCAAAAATTACATGTCACAAGTTGAATTCAAGAGAAAAAAGATATTGAAATTATGATATCTTCTCACACTTGCAAGGGATTACCAGAAGTGATAAAACAAAATTTGAAATTAAATGTAAAGCCAAAGACTCACTAGAATGCATGATGAGAAAAGGATAACCCATACAAATAACACTAGAAAACAATACCAGGATAAATGGAAAGGCAACAGTGAGTAAGATGCTAACACACATGGCAATAACATTCAAGAAATTTAAAAACAAAAATTTAAACCAAAATTCAGAGATAAAGAAGAGATCATTAAACTAAAAGTGAAAGATGGAAAAATAAAGAAAATTAGAAGGAAAGACTTAAAATGTCACAGTTGCAGAAACAAGGACATTTAAAAAGAGTTGGAAAAGTGAAGTGAATATAATCAAAAACAGTGAAGCATACTATGATGAAGATCTGATAAAAGAAGAAGAAGAGAAGAGAAAAATGATGATTTAAACTAATAAGAGCACCAACTCAAGAAAAGAAGAAGAGAAAAATGATGATTTAAACTAATAAGAGCACCAACTCAAGAAAAGACAGCATTTATAACACTCTACAGTCTCTTCAAGTGGATGTATATGGTATTCAGACTCTGTAATGCACCCACAACATTTCAGTATTATGGAAAAAAGGTTCTCAAACAGAGTAAAAAAAATTGAAAAGTGAATAAATGCATATATTGATTACATCCTAGTGGCAAGCAACACAATTCAAGAACACATAGATAAATTAGACAGAATCTATTTTATGCAATGCAGGACTGTTAGCATATGGTAACAAATGTGAAATACTAAGAACAAAAGTGGTATTTCTTTGAAGGGAAATCAAACAAGTAAAGATAAAAATGAAAAGCAATGCAAGAGAAAGGGTAAGGAACATTGAAAAACCAAGAAATAAGAAAGAGTTGCAAAGAATAATGGGATTTATAAATTATTACAGATCTTTCATATCCAATATCACATAGAAAACTAACAAAATGACAGCACTATTGAAAAAATCAGCAATCTTTGAATGGTCATTAAAAGAACAAGAGGAGTTAGACAAAATATAAAATGAACTATCCAATTTACCATCACTAAATTCACCTGACTACAACAAAGAATTTATCCTTGATTGTGACATTAGTAATGTAGCTATAGGTGCTTGCTTAGGTCAGATTAAAGTGGGCAAAGAAGACCAATACAATTTTTCAGCAGAAAGTTAAAACAGAGTTAAGAAAATTATGACTCAACCCAACTTGAGATGCTCGCATTGGTGGAGAGTCTAAGAGTTCAGATATTTTCTAATGAGGGACACATTTAAAGTAAGAACAGATAATAGTGGGTTAGCCTAAAAATATTTTCAGGTGACAAGTTTTGATAGTTTCACTCTGGATAGAGTACTTAAATGAATTTAAGCTTAAAATTGAACACTCTAAAGGTACATTACATAAAAATGCTGATTTGTGGACAATGAGATGTAGAAAAAATAGGAGAGAAAAAACAATTAAAATTTTTACCACATAATGAGTATGAAAATCTACTGGTGATTAATGCTTACAAAAAGGGCAAAGCAATATTACCCATAGCAATAAAAGAAGAGATAACTGAAAGAGAAATCTTTGAAAAACAACAAACTGATACAATTTTATCAGAGATGATTGAAAAATTCAAAGACAACAAAAACCAACTGGGAAGGAATGCAAATAGCTACTCTCAAAGATATAAGTGGAAGATAAACAAGAATAGACTATTGTATATTCAAGGAAAATCACTATGAATTGCAATACCCAAATATTTCAAAATGGTAATAGTAAGAAAAGTGACACATCAGTATAGTGCAAACTAAAATGACTTTCAAAACTAGGTTCATAACAATAGCAATCAGAAAAATGTTAGAAAATGTTATAAAGAAATGTGCAACCTGTTTAATTAACAATAAAAATTATTTCCAAAAGCAAATGACACCCTCAGAAAAAATTATTGCCATAGCACATAATCATATTTTTCATATAGACTTAGAAAAATTATCACAAGATGATGAAGGGTACCAATACATATTGGTCATAGTTGATAATTTTACCAAATATGCTAGGATGATACTGTTGGAGTCAACTACAGCAAAATTGGTTGCTGAAAAAATAATGAAACAATGGATACTAAAGTTTGGACTAATGGAAATTACTATATCAGATTGAGGAGTCCAATCCAAGAGCAAATTATTTGAAGAAATGACAAGACTACTAGAAATAATTAATGAAAAAACAACAGCTTATCATCCACAAGCAAATGTGGCCATTGAAAGGTTAAATTGCACAATGATAAAATTGAAAAGAGTAATGACATCAAGGATAGTAGGAAAAGATTGGAGGGAAGTATTAGAAATGGTAGAATACTTTTACAATACCTTGATGCATTCAACCATAGGAATGACACCACTTAAAGCAATGTGTGGCAGAGAAGCTGCAACACCAATCTTAATGCAATACCATACATATACAGGAAAAAAAGACAAAAAATATATAAACATATTAAAAGACCAAATTACAGGAATTCATGAAGCCATGTGCCCCAACATAAAACAGTCAGCCATCAGTCAAGAAAGGTATTTTAACAAGAAAACATATGGCCAACCACATAAAAAGGGATAATTTTTACACATAAACACTAATGAGAACACAAGACATGCATCAAGTTAAAAAACTAAAAACACAGTGAGCAGGGTCATACACAATACAACAAGTATTACCTAATAATTATTATAAATTAGAGGACAGAAGAATATTACACTCCCAATACTTAAAAAGAGCAATGACAGATGTAGAACAAATAGCATTAGATAAAAATGCAGAATTTAAGATTATAAGAGATAATAAAAGTATTTATGTAAATATGCATGGACTTGATAGTGTCTGTGAAGAAGAATTTGATGATGAGTTCAAACCAAATATAGACACTAGTGAAATTGAAAAAAGAATTATACCCCAGAGGGCAGCTAAAAATAAATTGACATATGTCCCAGAAATATGGGATATTAATCAAATAACTGAATTTAGATATATGAATGAAATGAATGAATCAAGCAGAAAACTGATTACCACCAAAAAGATCAAAATGTCAATTAAAGGACAGACAGATAGAGATACAACCCACAGAAAACCTCAGAAGGTGGATAAAAAAGAGATCACCCTCACCCAAATGTCAATTAAAGGGCAGGTAAATAAATGAGGAGAGCTCAACAATGTTGCAAAGGAGGACACCCCTATCCAAATGCCAATTAAAGGGAAGGTGGATAAATACTGGAACTCACCAATGACAAAACATCAATTAATGAATGGGTGGTCAGAGAAAATGGAAAACTGTGGAAGAAGCCCTGCAAGGTGATTACAAAGGATAAAATCAAACATCCTAAGCACCTCCACCAGCAAAACTCAATGCCAACTAAAGGGCAAAGAGCATGAAGCTACAAGATATGGCCCTCCTCAACAAATAAAAGTTGGAGGTACTAAAAACATGTGTTGTCAACTAAAGTATTCAAATATTGAGGAAATCAGCAACAAATCACCAATTGACATATCTGAACAACCCTCAACAAGTTCACTCCCCACAATAAGCACATATATTTTCATATAGTCAAACATCAGGATCAAATACAACATACTCAAGACAATAATCAAGGTAAGAATACCATGAAAGCCAAATGACACAAATAGGAAATGAGAAGCTGCACCCCTATTTCATAGCAAATAGAAAAATGCAATACAGCTCCTATTGTGGCAACAGCATCAAAATCTGCGTAGATAAAACACTAGGATTTGCTGATGTCTCAATAATTAACAGCATGACTCCAGAGCCAAATGAGCCTATTCCTAGTAAAAGTTAAAGGTAGGCAGGTGATCAGGTATAGGAAGGGTGCATGGCCACACTTGGCTGACCTGAAGCAGTGAACCTTTTTAGAAAGAGTCATTTTAGATGCAGCCCTAATTTAAATGAAGAGAGAGAGAAGCCCTAAAAGTTCTTGGGTGCAAAGTGTACCCTACATGCTTGAAAAACCTAAACTCAGTGCAGGCCTCAGCTCATCCAATTTAGGTGCTGCAATAAAATATAAAACATAACAAATGACAAGCAGTTGTATAAAGCCCTATTCCTAAACCAGCTGAAGTGCCATAGTGATGAACTTGTAAAGCTGTTACCTGAACAATGCACCCTTGGCAATGATCAGATAATTTAGAAAATCATTTTTAGAAATTACATGCACAACAAGAAATAAAGTTTGACTAAAATCTATTGAATGTTATCTAACAAAAGCAAAGTATTTAAAGAAAAGAAAACAGGTAATGTATAAACAAAACATAGCACTAAGGTGTACTGTAAATATTAGCCTCATGACTGTTTGTATGGTAATAACTAAATCCAGAAATACTGTGCAGCAGAAATTTTAAGCATTTAAAAATAGAATAGTTTCTCTAATCATAATATGTCATTCAAGGCATTTACAAATTTATTTCAATAGTGTACAATTTAATATTTAATAATTTCAAATTATTAATGGTGAAATGTTTGTTAATGCAGAGGGATGAAAACTTATCTCCAGAAATCAAGAAGTTCATAAAGAAGCACACAATGGCAAAAGAAAAAGAAGATGATGGATCAGCAATACCAATAGTAATTAACAAATTAAGCAAACCAATGTGCAACACCATCATCTCATATCAAAGAAACATGAACAAAAACTAAACAGACCATATCTCAGGAGCACAATGCACATAACCTTTGATAAACAATTTATGCTGGCAGACACTCAAAAAGTAATAGCATACAGAGAAAAAAATGATAGAAGAATGTGAACTGGTCAACCTTTACAGAAACAATCTGCTGATAATATACTTTATCAAAGAAAATGAGCTCAATACAAAATTATTACAGAAAATGATAGATGAGACATTAAAAATGGTGAAAATCCAAAAAGTGCAAATGATAATAATAGCAAGAAAGAACATTGCAGAAAAGATACCAGAATTTATAAAAGAGCTGGCAGACAAACTCAAAAACATATTTGTAAAGGAAAATAATGAAAACAAAAACCTATTGGCATAACAACAGATTTGCAACTAAATTTGATAGCACCTGCATAGAGGATAATGGTAGAATCCAAAATAGCAATCAACTTATATTATCAAATGAGAACAATGGAATTCACTGAAATGGGAATTTAACTAAGAGATAGGAGATATATGTTTCAAATGCAGCATGAACTAAACATCAGAACATCTAAAGCAGATTGCAGAAATGTGGAACACCATAAAAGGAGATAAACCTATGCAAGATGAATACCCTACAATATATATCAAATCATCAATAAAAAAGTACCACAAAACAGTAGAAAAGGCACTGTAAGATATAAGAAGAGTGCACAAAATGGGTTCAAAGTGAGATTTTAAGAACATCATATTTAAAGAAAAAAATGCACCTGATATAAGAGCCAGAACATTAGTCTGGATAATTGCAATCACTTTAAAAGAAAACAAAAAATTAGTATTACCTATGATGAAGAAAGAAAGAAAAGCAATTGTGAAAAATAAGAAATTCACAATCACACCAATTACAACAAATGTAAAAGACTGGATACTACAAATGGTAAACATTAAATCAATGTAACCAATAAAAAAGTGCTTCAAACCTTCTTGAAATATTTCACAATACTCATGATGAAATAACAACCATTGGGAAGACTGAGCATTATAGAGACAGCAAACAACACAAGAATCTGTCCAAGTGAAATAGGCATATTAAGTGAAACAACTAAAAAATACAAATGGGGAGCAACATTGAACAGCAAACGAAAGGCAATAAAACAGCAATTGTGGATTACAACAAGAAACCTCATGAAAATAGAGGAAACAGAAACTAAGGAAATTGTAAGAAAATTAAGAGAAACAAATGAGACAATCAAGAAAGATATGGGGAAGTATATGACTGACTATCCTAAATGTTCATACACAAGAATTATGAAAACATCTGAGATTATGATGAAGGAAGGAAGAACATGCCAATAGAAATAATAGAGATAATCAGCAACCCCAATAAGAAATGATAAGAGAAAACAAATTGCTACAATCAACAGAGATTGCATTAACACTGAAAACCAAAAGAGATAAAACAAAATAAACTTGGAAAAATAGGACAGTTGTTAGTAGAAATCACAAAAAGCAAGAATGAAAAGACTATAGCCAAAATAATTTACAAAGAAGTATATGAAAAGGAAATGAAGTCAATGATTACATTGTTGTGCACAGATGCATTCACAAAAAAGTGAAATCAGGCAACCTCAAAATCAAGTATTGGCAGACATAGAGTGTATCACATCAAAAATAACAATACCCATGGAAACAGCACAGAAGCTAATGAAAAACTGATTAACAAATTCATTATGGGAAAACATAAGAAATACAAAAAACAACTACCCAGCAACATTTGAAATAGCCATGACCATTTAAATGGATGGAACATATGAGAATATTCAAAAACAGATTTTGACAACACTTGCAATGCACACTGCCACCAACAATTTTCATTCCAATGCTCCTACCAATATGCAGATTGAAAGATAAGAAAGTCATCAAAGCATTTTGTCAGGAAGAAAACACTTATATAAATATGAAAGAGAGAGTTTTCAAAAAAGTACATGATGAAAAATACCAAAAATCAAAAACAGTGTTATTGAAAAACAACAACAAAAAGAGAATATACATAGAAGGAAACATAACACTGTGCAACTTATACAAAGAAGGAGAACTAATCTATAAGCAAATTTAAAAAGTCAGAGTGGAGATTGGGAAAGACCAATGAGAACAGTAATATATTTTAACAAAGCAACTCCATGCAAACAATCTAAATTCAATGGGAAAGTAGACAGTTACAATCCCACATTCACAGAATGGTTTCAAATGTTTGAACTTACTGTGATGGAGAGAAAAGTGACACAAGAAGCAGCATTGGCAAGACTGCCATTATATCTAACAGGAACAGCATATCAGCATTATCTATTACTTGATGCTGAAACTAAAAAGGATTACAAATTACTAATGGGAGACTTCTTAGAATACTATGAGAAAAAAAGTTTTAAGAATCAGTATCAAATCATATTAAAAGCATGAAGATGAAAAGAATGATGATATAAGAAACTATACACAAGAAGTAGAAAGACTGTTAACATTGAGTTTGTGAGGAAATCACTACTCTAATTATGATTTGTTTTCCCATATATGTAAGGAATACCAAACAGCATAAGATACCAATTTGAAATAAAGTGTGATGTTGATGACAAGTTAGACAAGATGATAAGAAAAGCATTGGACATACAAGCAACAATTGAAAATAATTCTAGAATATATGAAAAAGCATCTTGGAATTAAGACACATCAACATAGAAAAGCAACTTTAAGATGAAAATGACAACAAGAAATGTTAAAGAGAAGAAACATGAGAAAATAATTAAATATAAAATGAAAGAAGGTAAAATGAAGAAGATTAAAGAAAAGGACATTAAATGTTACAATTGTGGACAGAAATATCATAAGAAACCAAAATGTAAGAAAAAATAAAAATAATTGAAAATAGACATGCATATTTGACAACAATAATTTTATAGAATCAGATAGAGAAGAATCAGAGGAAGCAAAACAAACAGAAGAAGAATCTGAAAAATAAGATGAGTGCTTACTGAAGAAAACCAACCACCTCTAATGATAATGGAAAATCGTGGGCTGTAATTGTACTAGTAACTAATTGACTCTGCAGAAGGTTTAACATAGGAAACAACAGCCCCAATTCTGGGAGAACAAGTAAAGAGAAAATAAACTAATTTAAACATTTGTAATTCATCCAAGTATTTGATACGATACTTTAGGTATTTCCAAGATGATCAACTAGCGTGGCTTCCAGCCGAAGCGAAGTCTTTAGAAACAGAAACAGTTCAGTGCTCCATTAGTGCATGGAGCTACCCTATTTGTCTCACTTATTAATTTCTATCTCATTGCAAAAGTACAAATCTCATTTTCATTGTTAGTTCTCAGCTCACTAAATAATAGTCTGTAATTACCAGACATTCGTGTTAGCCAACGGCATGGTATCATCACAGTGTAATCAATTATGAGTGCATGTACGTGTTGAATCAAACGAGAGGTTTATTATTTCCTTAGTCATACCCATATCCATAACCTAATGAGTCCACAATTTGGGCTGGGAAGATCTAATGATTGCCAGGAGCTACATATCACCCTGTGCCTTAAGAAAGCACTCCCAAATTGTCGCCAAGCTTAAGCAATTATTTTTATAGTAAACTACCAAATAAAGTAACAGAGAGAAAAGTAACAGTAATTGAGGATAGATAAAATCTATTGACAATTTTCTACACGGTTACTCTTTTTATACATGGTTAACAATAAATAACTACCTGCCTTAGTTTACAATCAAAGTTAATCGTTCATGTTATCAATTTCCCTTGCAATTCAAATTACATTTGAGCAACACGTATAGCACCTTCGAGGGGACATGAGTACCTTCGTAAACCTAAGGTCGAAATATATAACTCTGACGTCATGATGACGTTAATACAAAAAAGGAAATAAAAATCAACTAAATAATAAACACGAATTTCCCTGAGTGACTCTACACGCCCCCCCTTGCTCAAATTAATTTGGCGGTAGCAGGTGGAGAGTAGGACCTGACACAATGCGTTGAGTAGCTATTATCATTTCCGTTGCTAAATCACCTTCCCATTGTTCTAAGGCAGCATACTGTGGCTCCCGGGATAACTGCATTAAAACCTCCCTCTGGGTGACCACCTCGTCTTTCAGTTTAAAGTAGTGGAGAGTTGGCAATCTATCGCTAATGGGACAATTTCTTCTTAGGTTATTTAAGCGGCAAGTAAATGTGTCATGGAATCTTTCGTAAAGGCGGAATCCTTTCATAGCTATCATTAAAGTCATTACTGCATCAGTGTCTGAGGTGTGAGGGTCCTCAGATCGAATCTGGGTATCCGGATAAAAATGTTCAAATACATTTCGTAACGACCCCATACAGGTTGCATGGTCCATGAATAGGGAGCAAAACTCCTGCACCTGACTTAACGTCATCTCCTCAGGATCGGAAACTTCCGCACAGAGCATAGTGATTATCTCGATGCGCTTTGTCACGTCATAATACCTGGTGATTGTCTCAATGTTGTTGATCCACATTAAGTCCCCAGCTGATTGGAAAAGGATTAACACTTGAGGGTCAGTAGTTCGTATGATGTTGTGGATCTTTTTCAATTGCTCACTAACTGCAGCTCCCTTATT
The DNA here is from genome assembly GCA_900660155.1 of Hofstenia miamia. NCBI lineage: Eukaryota > Metazoa > Xenacoelomorpha > Acoela > Hofsteniidae > Hofstenia > Hofstenia miamia. Next base: position 2,956 of record CABFPE010000170.1, on the reverse strand, counting down.
AAAGACATCGCAGATTGTTAATTTTCCATCTATAAAGACTCTCTCCTTATTGTCTCCGGCTAATAACTTGCCACGTGCCGACTTGTATTCTTCAGATCTCACCATCTTATTTGCTTCTGCCTCAGTGCTTACGTATTTTATCTTGTCAGGTATGTTGGCTGAAATCTTTCTCTTGTTCTTCTTCACTCGCCATTTGGGTTGAATTAACGGAGTTTCCACACAGGGGGGTGGTATACAGAGCAAATTTTCTTTTCGAATGTTGTCCTCCAAATCTGCAAATCCACACTTGGCTTGTAAACTAGCGGTGCCAATCGTCACGGGGTAATTTATTTGTGCATGCTTAATCGTGTCCCAAAATCGAGTTCTTAATGCAGACTTGCGCAATTCCTCGATTTGTTTATTCAAAATCTTTAGTGGAGCAGTGGTGCATTCCATGTCCAAAGCTACTTGTTGCCCTGGAGATTGAAGAATGACCAACTCCTCTTTCGAAAACATCTCGGTCATACACCATTTCATAATGCCCAGCACATCCTTTTCGTTGTTCTCCACTATCACTCTCTTGTGAATTGACAGCCCTGCATCGAACTCAGAGGGATCGTGTTCTACCATGAGGATCCTTTTGTTCTCAGTAATGGACCATTTAGGCGTAGGCTGGGGAGATCCTCCAAATTTCTCTAAGTTCACTTTTTCGATGAGATCTCTTATCTGTGGTGATAACTGCACTGCTGATGTAGCCAGCAGTTCCTCTTCTCAATAGAATTGTTCTGGGGTCTTCATGACCTGCTCAAATATAGTAATCGGGATTATTCTTCCTTCTTTCTTGACTTGTCTCGCGGATTCTGCAAATTGTCCATAGCTGCACTCTGGATAGGAGATTCGATGTCCATCAAAAAATTGTTCGTTCTTTTCAATTACTTCTCTAGTTTTGATTAGATCCAAAAACGTGGTTGTGGAGCCGGGTTTCCTTTCAACTAGTCTTTTAGTGCTTAGAGGGGCATTCTCAGAAGAGAAAATGGCAAACTTAGTTTCGGCAGTGGCTCCCCACATATACTTTTTCATTGTTTTGGAAAAAATATTGATGTCCGACGGACAAATTCCCAACCGGTTACTAATAGAAATGATTGACATCCTCCCAGTTGTACTACTCGCCCCCATTGCACGGTTGGTTTTACATGGTGATAATGGCGGCACGCATTTGTGTAGAAGCCAATTCTTGACTTTCCATGTTAATGGAGAGATAGCAACCTCATGAACCGCTGTCTTTGTCATTGATTTACNGCCCTGGAGATTGAAGAATGACCAACTCCTCTTCCGAAAACATCTTGGTCATACACCATTTCATAATGCCCAGCACATCCTTTTCGTTGTTCTCCACTATCACTCTCTTGTGAATTGACAGCCCTGCATCGAACTCAGAGCACTCTCTTGTGAATTGACAGCCCTGCATCGAACTCAGAGGGATCGTGTTCTACCATGAGGATCCTTTCGTTCTCAGTAATGGACCATTTAGGCGTAGGCTGGGGCGATCCTCCAAATTTCTCTAAGTTCACTTTTTCGATGAGATCTCTTATCTGTGGTGATAACTGCACTGCTGATGTAGCCAGCAGTTCCTCTTCTCAATAGAATTGTTCTGGGGTCTTCATGACCTGCTCAAATATAGTAATCGGGATTATTCTTCCTTCTTTCTTGACTTGTCTCACGGACTCTGCAAATTGTCCATAACCGCACTCTGGATAGGAAATTCGATGTCCATCAAAAAATTGTTCGTTCTTTTCAATTACTTCTCTAGTTTTGATTAGATCCAAAAACGTGGTTGTGGAGCCGGGTTTCCTTTCAACTAGTCGTTTAGTGCTTAGAGGGGCATTTTCAGAAGAGAAAATGGCAAACTTAGTTTCGGCAGTGGCTCCCCACATATACTTTTTCATTGTTTCGGAAAAAATATTGATGTCCAATGGACAAATTCCCAACCGGTTACTAATAGAAATGATCAACATCTTCCCAGGCGTACTACTCTCCCCCACCAGTTGGGCAAAATATTTTTCATAGTGATCCATTGCACGGTTCGTTTTACATGGTGATAATGGCTGCACGCATTTGTGTAGAAGCCAATTCTTGACCTTCCATGTTAATGGGGATGTAGCAACCTCATGAACCACTGTCTTTGTCATTAATTTACGTTTGCTTTGATCAATTGGTAAGGTAGGTTATCTGAGGATGTCTTGTGAGGTATATAGACAAAATCCAAATTGCACCTCTCGCATAGATATCGGGTACTCTGTCTTCTGAAAATATAAAGGATTTAAAATTCTTGCAATCCTGAATCTCGTAAGAAAATTTAATTTCTTTAAGTACTTTTTCAACGGATGGATGATAAAGGGAGCTAGGGCTGCTGATGTGGATTCGGGGCCAATCTGACTCAGGGTCCTTGGTAGCTTTAATCTCTGTCCAAATATCTTGAATCTCTTGTAAAGTCTTCGTACTCTGTGCAAATGCAAAGCTGACCCTCATATCTGTTATGGTCTGTAGGTTGGGCACATTGAGGAGCTCTAGCGTCTGTGCTTGCAGTATGGTGTTGACTATTAGTTTTCTGTCCACAGCTAACTTGTGGGAAGGTATTTTTTCACATAATAAAAGATCGGTAAGGATTAATTTTGTAACAGATGGCAGCTCAGAATTTGGCATTGAAATCTGGTTATAATATGATTTGTATAAAATGATAAAGTTTTCCATCCTGTAGTGAAGACTTTCAACTGCCTCA
>CABFPE010000169.1:1310769-1323445 GCA_900660155.1 Hofstenia miamia | reverse complement strand
GGACTATTCTTCAATTTCTCAATTGCCTCCTCAATTTCGCATATCTCTATGTCTTTTTCCAATTCTTCCTTTTCATCTTCATTGATCTTCGGATATTTTAATGGGATATTTCCATTTACAGATGGCCCTTCTTGGTAAAGTTTCCTATAAAAATTCGTAAATGTATTAATTATATCCTCATTTTTGTTACTTAAAGTACCATCAATCAACTTTACACTCTCTATATTCGATCTTTCCATGCTTCTTTTAAGATATTCTTAATTTCTTTTATACTGCCTTCATTGATCTCATATTCGATGTCTTTTATATACTCTAGCTCTTCTTGTGCCTTTTCATATATAAGATGGTTGATCTCATTTTCTATCTCTTCCTTTATTTCATTATAGTTGTCGAAGTCTTCATTGATATATTGCAGTTGTTTTTCTAGTGATCTTATTTGATGGTACCTCTTTTTACCTATCTCTCTTTCTTTCTGAATGATTATGTGCTTTGCCTGGATCTTCATCATCGTCCATTTCATTTGTATGTTTGAAGCCAAACGCCAGGTGAGTATACAGTTTATTAGGTAGGTATCAAGTCGGAAATGACATGATAATTTTTAAAGGCTTTTATTGAGTCATCTCTTAATACAAAACTTTTGCATAATTATATTGTCATACACAATCTAATTCGTTATAATTTTATTGCATACCAGAGCTTTCTATGTTAGATGAACATTAAATATTAAATTCAAATTCCTTTCGAACTTTCAATTGAAGAATTCAATATTATTTAATTAAGTTTATTTGAGAGTTTAAAAATTTCAATTTGATTTGGAAACTCTGCACGCTCATCTCTTTAGAATTTGAAATATTCATCTAATACATCCTTTGCATAAAAACTTCATGTTCCTCTAAAATTGAATATTTACTCAGTCAAGATTTGAGTTTACATTTCCAACTTTAAAATTACTCATTTGGCAAACTCATATTGTTTTAGTACTACACACTCATATGTCTTCATGGTTAATTATTACTGTTTTTCTTGGAATTAACATTCGCACTAATTTTATTATTTTTTTTTATTGTTTAAGTTCAGGTCAGGTTGGGATTAGGTTGCAATTTTGAAATTATGCTTTAATAAAACTTGCTTGCAATTAGCTATATTTTAAATTCAATCGGCATTTCAGTCTAAATATCATCCTTTTTAAAAATATCATTGCAAACAAACTGAATTTAACCAAATAATCTTTTCACCAATACATTAGACTGTGCTATAACAGAACAGATTCGTTTATTCGAGTACATTTTCATCTTAGGCTTGTTTTCCATTAAATAGGGTTTTCTTATACTCAATTAAATTAAATTGATGAGGTTATAATGATCATTCACACAGATTCAATATATTCAGGTCAGTTGCATATGTGCCATTTAAATTACCAAAATAATTTATTCAGACCTATTGAAATAACAGAAAACTCTTTTCACTATGTTATAATAATATGACCTCTGATTTTCGATATTTTGGTTTATTGTGGTTTTTCAGATTTATACAATAAGTTTAAATGTTTGTGTAGTTATTTTCTTATTTCCAGAATTGTACACTTTGTGTTCTGCTATTAATATGACAAATGTTCTTACCATGCGCTATTTTCCTCTTTATTATACAGTTTATTAGGTAGGTATCAAGTCTGAAATGACATGATAATTTGAAAGGCTCATATTGAGTCATCTCTTAATACAAAACTTTTGCATAATTATATTGTCATACACAATCTAATTCGTGATGAGCCGATAGCTAATTTAATAACTATTCATTTTTTTGCTAACACTATATAGCATGCTATTTATTTCTTAGTTCCACTTGGTGGTTCAATTTAGTAATTATTCATTTTAGCAACAGAAATCACAGCGCGTAAAAAATTATCGCGTTTTCTTGAGGGCTTTAGTGATCTGTCCTGCACAGAATTGCCACGGGTTCGCAGTCGACCGCCCTCTCAACGATGCTTGGAAGATGAATATTCTAGTAGCATGCAAAAAAGGTCAGTAAATATTGTTCTTATTTTTAGTCTTTATGTTTCCAATTAGATCAAGAATGGAGGTTTCCACAAGTGCACATCAGGTAGAAGAGCAAAGTTCTACTTGTATGTTACCTGATTTCCCCTCAACTTCCACGCCACTTATACCTTTGGAGGTGCCTAGGTCAAATTCAACATTGTAGGTGGATCCGTTTATAACTGCTAAGCAAATCATTTTTGTTACAATAGCTGCGCAAATAAAAAATTGATTATGTAGCTTTTAATAGTGAACATATAATTTTGATAATTTGTTTAGGAATGACCCCACTTTTACTAATCCAATATAACAATTATAATAAACTATGTAATCGGCAAATAATATATTTAGATATCAAACCAGTGAAGCAGCACAAATTTTGTCCACTGTACAAGAGCTATTGGAAATTGCGAAGTATTTAATGCTTAAATTTTTGCTTCTATTTAAATGTTTTAGGTCCAATGCTGAAAAAATTGAGATGCTGTCCAAGATACAGTTAAGTCATGATCGCCGCTTACGGCAAATTCAAAATTTGTTATTGGTTCCCAACGATGATCCAGAAATTTTACAAATTAAAATTGATATTCCTTATTCATATATTCGCGTTTTCTTTGCGTTATCAACTTGCGTTTTTCGCGCTCTTCAAACGCGCGTTTTTCGAGACAAAAAGGTACCATAATCGCGCGGTAAACGCGCTCTCTAAACGCTAATTTAACGCAAAGAAAACGCGACTTAACGCGCGTTTAACGCAAAATTTGGTTACTTGGGACTTCTTTCCCATTTTTCATCTGACCCAAACACGCTCCTATCGCCACATTACTTGCATCACAGTCCTTCTAATCAAAATTGAGTAATTCTAGCATATTACTGCTTAATAGCAGATTTAACATCTTTGCAGAGAGCAAAATCTTTTACTCTCCTTAAAATATTTTTATAGATTTTGCAGAAAATAAAATTCCAATTTGCTGTTTAATTATTATGCATGTTTATATATGTTGCCGCTTATAAGAAATTCTTTAATATAATTAAATTTTTCACTTTAGATTATTCACAAAAAAGTCTTCCTAGTGGCCTTACTATTTCTAAATCCAATATCCCTGGTGCTGGAGGATTAGGTGTGTTTACCTCTACATTTTCTTCAAAATGGACATATGGGCCCTATACTGGTTTATTGAGGTATTGCTTTTTAGAATTTTGTCTCATTATTTTTTTGTACATTTTAAAGTGAAGAATTTGTGGTATTCTTCTTAGGTTACTCCGGTAAATATAGAAGACACTGGTAATTGTTTCATCTTATTGCTTTGAGTAGTAATATAGTAGTGTATAAAGTTTAGATATTTGTTGTTTTAGAGATAATAATAAATTCATAACCCGTCGCACACTGCCGTTAAGTTAAGCTAACGTAACTGGTAATTGTTTAATCTCATTGCAAGTGTGAGTAATAATAAATTCATAGGCTACTAATTATTTTATAAATAGAGTAATTCCTAAGATGGTATGCAAACTATGTTGCAGCAATTGTATATTTAACTAGTGAAATACAAATATCCTTAAAAATCGATTAGAGCATTAAATACCAGGAACGATCACTCATTGATTGCTTTGTAATATAATAAATTTATGATGTGAGATGTACAGTTTGTCTTAGGCTTTTCAAATAATTTTTTCTGAGAAGTTCCGTGCTTCTTGTTTGATTGTCAAAATTAAGGTAATATGGAAACTAATACTAAGTTATTTAGATTTACAAGTAATTGTAAAGGCCATTCGGGTGATTATGCTTGGGATCTTGGACATAATTCATTTATAGATGGTCGTAATCGTTACTATTCCAACTGGATGAGATTTGTGAATTTCTCTGTTTTTGAACATGCTAAGAATTTGTTTTCATTTCAGCTAGGAATGCAAATATTTTATTTAACTACTAAAAATATTTATCCAGGTGAGGAGTTGACTGTTTGGTATGGTACACAATATGCAAATACTCTTGGTTGTTTCATCCAGCCGGTCCATGATTTAAAATGTAACGTGTGCTTTGAAAAGTTTGATTGTTACGATGATCTTAAAATACATACTGAAAAGACATTTGAATTAAAACGTCGCACTGAAACTTTTGGATTTTATACAAATACTTGTGGATGTTTTTGCTCTTCTCATATTGGAAATACAACTGTGATTGTTGTTAACTATTCAAACGGTAAATCTCAAATAAATTCTGCATTAAAAACCAAAATGCTTCTTGATGCACCTACGTTGGCAGTGGAAAAATTGTTCTCATGTTCAACTTGCAGCTTTAGTACAGTAAATAGAAAATCATTAACTTACCATGAACGTACACATACTGGGAAAAAAATCTTTGAATGTAATGAATGTGATTACAAATGCACATGCTCCAGTCATCTAAAGAACCATAAATTGACGCACTCTGGTGAGAAACCATTTCATTGTGATCAATGTGATTACAAATGTACAACATCTAGTGATCTAAAGAACCATAAATTGACGCACTCTGGTGAGAAACCATTTCATTGTGATCAATGTGATTACAAATGTACAACATCTAGTCATCTAAAGGACCATAAATTGACTCATTCTGGTGAGAAACCATTTCATTGTGATCAATGTGATTACAAATGTACAACATCTAGTAGTCTAAAGAACCATAAATTGACGCACTCTGGTGAGAAGCCATTTCATTGTGATCAATGTGATTACAAATGCACATGCTCCACTAATCTAAAGAACCATAAGTTGACGCACTCTGGTGAGAAACCATTTCATTGTGATCAATGTGATTACAAATGTACAACATCTAGTAGTCTAAAGAACCATAAATTGACGCACTCTGGTGAGAAGCCATTTCTTTGTGATCAATGTGATTACAAATGTACATGCTCCACTAATCTAAAGAACCATAAGTTGACGCACTCTGGTGAGAAACCATTTCATTGTGATCAATGTGATTACAAATGTACAACATCTAGTAGTCTAAAGAACCATAAATTGACGCACTCTGGTGAGAAGCCATTTCTTTGTGATCAATGTGATTACAAATGTACACAATTCATTCATCTAAAGAACCATAAATTGACGCACTCTGGTGAGAAACCATTTCATTGTGATCAATGTGATTACAAATGTACAACATCTAGTAGTCTAAAGAACCATAAATTGACGCACTCTGGTGAGAAGCCATTTCTTTGTGATCAATGTGATTACAAATGTACACAATTCATTCATCTAAAGAACCATAAATTGACGCACTCTGGTGAGAAACCATTTCTTTGTGATCAATGTGATTACAAATGTACACCATCTAGTGGTCTAAAGAACCATAAATTGACGCACTCTGGTGAGAAGCCATTTCATTGTGATCAATGTGATTACAAATGTACAAGATCTGATAGTCTAAAGACGCATAAACAAAAGCATTTGAAATGAAATGCAGAAATTTCTTAATTGAAGGTAATTTTCATTTTTTCCCACGAAATTATTTAAAAGTGAACCATGTTTCTCATTTTAAATGATAAATGCGTTATTTTTATAAACTTTAATATCGAGTTGGTATGGAATTTGTTTCTATAGTTTTTCATGTTTAATGTAGAATTTTGAGGTTTTCATAATTCATTTTTTGCCAACATTATTTCTGTATTTAAATTGTAAATGACTTTTAACAGAAGGTTATTTAGAAATCATTTTAATGTGTGTTTCATTTTGTTTTGATATTTCAAATATTTGCGTATTATTTATCAAAATTCAAATTTTGTATAGAATTGTTTAATAATCTAAATGCAGGAGTGTTTCAATTTCTCTGAATTTATTTATTAGCTCTTAACGATTGATTATCTTTAATGTAAATTTTAAATGCATTGCATCTGTAATAACTTCAAACGATGTGTTTGCAATAAAATGTCCACGCCTAGCTTCGAAATCAAAAATAATAATATTTACAATTTTTCTCTTGTATATTAACTGAGATACTTGTGTATAACTGCGATATCTTGCATATATTCTGTTTTTGGTAATAGTACTTCTTTGAAATCCTTTAAAATTGTTTTAAGAAATGCAATCTTATGTTGACTTTAGGCATTCATTGAATTTATTAATCTTGGTCTTTGTCTAATGTTTCAAAAAACTTTTATTTAATATACATGTATTTATTCAAAATTCAAATAAAACGATTGATTAGCATTTATGCAAACATTTATAAATATTATAACCACTTCATTTTATAACTGAAGTATTTCATTTTACATTGAAATTTTTAGGATGTATATATTAAATTGAATTCTTAAAGTTTTAGAATTGCACTAATAACTAGTGTGTGTAAATCAAGTAGATCAACTTATTATATAAATAAATACTTTAATAGCCTAATAAATTCTGCAGGATGATAAGAATGCGAATATTTTTCTGGGGCCATAGCGACTGTGGACAAATGCTGATTAATCGACCTGTTTACTTTGAAAACTTAACGGTAATTGCTTGGAAAAATACAATCGTAAATCGTCGATGTTATGTTTTCCTTAAGTGTCAAATCTATAAGCAATATGAATATTAAGTAATTAATAATAAGGCCATCCTATCAGATAAACTTAGTTTTACCCACTTTTAAGACAAAACAAAACATTGCCTCAACTATTGTGCTTTGGATCATACACTAACAAACCTTATATCAGACAAGCAAGTAATTTAAATTTGTTCCCAAACATGTTGCGGTTGCGTGTATATATTATCAAACATTCGTCAAACAAACTGTCAAACGGCAAACATCAACTAGAAGTTCTCGTTTAAATATATTGATGTGTTATGATCTTACATCATTCTGTTTTGGTACAATTGTTATTAAACATGAATCTACGTTATCCCTAAACAAACCAGATGTAAGCTATTTTGTTAATTTTCACTAAGGATGTTTCACCAAGATACAAGAAACGTTCTGCAATGTCTTTACTCCAATGAAACCTCAGACCGCAAAACTTTGCTCAAGTTATCGGGTATAAACCCAAAAACATTCTAAAGAAACTTCATATAGTTTACTGAAACGAACTCATTAAAAGGGAGAAAGGAAGTGGACGACACCTCAACTTTACTGGAAATGAACGGAAGATTTTTGTCAACTACTTTTGAAATCAACCGCTGAATTGAACTCAAAATTTCAAAAAACCATAAAAAAAGTTGGCTCAAATGCGACAGTGTACTAGGCACTTATAAAGTCAAGGATCCGTAAAAAACATGAGCAAAAATACAAAAACAGAAAGAAGACCGAGTTAGCTTCTGTGAAGCATGGTAGCTGGATTTATTTTTCAGAAATTTTTTCATAGCCGAACATTTCTCATTGCTCGGCGGCAACCAAAAGGCCATCTCCAAAATTTTCCCAAAAATGCATGGTGTTATTGGACTGGATGTATTCTTCAGCAAAATGAGTGACACCTCTTTTACTGCAAGACTAATCCTAAATTTATTCAGAAAAATGTTTGCAAATTTTTCAGGGGGGCTGTCAATTCACCAAACCATTCCCATGTAGAAAATGTTTGGGGTCACGATGGGGGATATGGTATAGAAAAATCCAAAAATATGCAAAAATTGAAGCAATATTTGCGTGAGTCCAAATAAAGAATTGCTCCGTAAAATGCAGAAGAAATTTATGGTTTCAATTAAGAGCAGATTTTTTAAATGTGTTCGCTCCAGAGGCAATGTTGTCTAATTTCTTTTACATAGACTTTTAGAAAACTAAATTTTGTTACTATGCATGTTTTTTGTTGCTAAGAGATTGAAAGTTCTATTTCTTATTTTTTTACCGGAGCTATAAGTATTTACGTTGATATTAATTTTCTGTCAAAAATGTTCCTTTGTTCGTAAACACGTGGACACGCAGAACAACCAAAATTCCCTTTTCGCTATATTGATAATTAAATAAATCATGCTTTGCATCATCAATGACGGAAAAGCATTTAAACGAAATTTATTAATTAACCACTGTGCTGCGCATAAATGAATTCTGCATTTCCTTTTTGATTGATTTAGCATTTTAGCTAAAGTACATAAACAATACATTATTGTTCCGAAATAAATAACTTTCCTACTTCAACTTTAAAATGTGTTATTGTTAAATATTTAGCGTGTTTCATGAACGTTTGGCGGAAAATACAGCATTTCCATTTCAATATCGGAAAAGGACTTATTCAATATTGGAAAACGAATAATTCAATATAGGAAATGGACTAATTCAATATTGGAAAAGGAATAATTCAATATTGGAAAAAATATATATATATATATATATATACGACAATTAGAATTATCTGTTTATTCATTATACTCAATATCAAATCTACAATAAAATAAACATAAAGTTTATTTTATTGTGGATTTTATTGTAAACATAAAGTTAATTACTGTACTGTATCACTGCTTTATAAATACAGTGTCTAATTATAATAGTGTAGACTGTAGTATACACAAGCGTTAATTTTTCAAAAAGGAATTTCAGAATATTAATGTATTTTTTATTACAGATTAATACACGTATTTTTAATTCATAATAATGTTATCACACTTATTAATGTTTACTCACAGATCTTCTTTATTGTATACACGTTCAAAAACTTGAACTATGACATGTTCAATGGAATCAAAAATACATGATAAATTAACTGATTCGATTCCACGGCGAATACAGTCTTTGAGAAAATGTCTTCGTGCTGAAGACAAAGATGGGAAATTTCCCTTGTTGTTGACAGGACCATGTTCTGCCAAAATTTGTTTCACATGAGACTTAATCTTGCCATTTATATATTCGACTGGGTTCAATTCTGAACTGTAAACCAGAAGTTTCAAAATGTTCAATTCACTTAATTCGATTTGATGAACGGGTGCATTATCCATTATCACAAAGCTTGGATTAAGATAAACGACGTTTTCATTAATAAAATTTACTATGTCGTCTTGGACTGTTGGTCTGTCTATGATTGTGTACTCGATCCCGCTATGATGAATAGCTATGACAACGGAAATGTTGCTCATTCGTGAATTTGTTACTGTTGAAATACATCGGCTTCCTTTAGGAAATCGTCCTTTAGATCTGAGGCACCATAAGTCAAAACCTGTTTCGTCTAACCATACAATGCGCCTTCTAACATCTTGAGAAAGCCTTTTAAATCTATCACAAAATTCAACTCTGGCATTTTTCGTTCTCTCCGAATTTCGCGTTTCTGGATGATAATAAACTTTCTTATAAGTCAAACATAACTTATTTAAAGCATTTTCAATTGTCGATTTGCATAATGTTATATTCAGTTCCGTCTGTATTGAATTTTTAAGTTTGTTCAAAGTAATTGTTGGTCGTGATTCAACTTTTGTAGCTAAAAATAATAAAACATCTTCCGTAACTTTCATCCGATGTGCTCCTCCTCTCCTTGATGGTAAGTTCAAATCATCTTTCTCCTCGTACCGTTTTAACAAATAGTATAAAGCGCTTTTCTTGTATTTTAGTGCTATTCCAAATTTCACTGCTTCGGTCTTCAACAATGTCTCTTTAAATTTTGAAATTATTCTCGATGCATCTAAGAAATTAATCGTTTTCCCTGGTATACTTGAAGCGGACACAATAAAGTTCACAAATGATTTAATTCAACAGACGGTTTAATCTTATGCTTGAAACAATAATTTCGTCAGCAATGAGTCAGCAAAACTTAATTCTAAATGTAACTAACACCTGCATTGAAAAAACACCTTCATTGAAAGTCGAAGCTCCAAACCAAAGAAATTAATAGGACAATGCAAAAGTTCAAAAAGTTCGACTTTCACCGTATATTTTATATTGTAGATTTGATATTGAGTATAATGAATAAACGGATAATTCTAATTGTCGTATATAAATAAAAATACATATATTTTTTCCAATATTGAATTATTCCTTTTCCAATATTGAATTAGTCAATTTCCGATATTGAATTATTCCTTTTCCAATATTGAATTAGTCCATTTCCGATATTGAATTATTCCTTTTCCAATATTGAATAAGTCCTTTTCCGATATTGAAATGGAAATGCTTCTAAATTATTCAGAGTTTATTCTTTATGGGATGTGTGATGGCTTGTTTGACGGGGTGATGCACTCGCAAAAATTCGCCAAACATTTTGTTTGCCAAATATTTGACATCCAAATTTTTAATGTGTACCCTTTTTATGCAGCAATATGTGTTACTAATTTTCGATATATATACTCTATAAATACTTGTCACAGCTACAAATTACATTTTTGAAATTATTGTGAAAAACAACCAATTTTAATTAAATCAACTCAAACACAGGCTTAAACTGATTTATGTTTAAAGCATTTCAATTTCATATAAATGGAACTTTTTAGTTATTCAAAAAATTGATTGAATTTTGTTAAACATAGGATGCAATCGCATTGCATTAATGCGAATTTCGTTTTATTCGTCTACCGCCTAATATTACTATGTGCGTACACCGCATTATTTTATTTGCCCAATGGTTTTTGAAAAATTTTCTGAATCCTATAAACCATTTTTAAGCGCTTATAGCTCAAAACTATTAACGCTATGCCCAACATTAAGAGCCATGTGATAGAGAGGCGTCTCCTCATTTTGTCTTATCGAGGTCTTTGCACATGGCAAGAAACAGTCAACATTCTTTGTTGCTTGCATGTTCTCAAAATCTTTGAAATTTTCACCGAAAATTGTTTAGCCTTCAGCCTCAGCAATACGTTTTAATAGGAATTTTCAACATTGCATTAAAGCATATTCTCAAAAGACCACCCATGCTCTAAGATTTTCAAATTTGCTTATAAGCTTGGAACAAATTGTAAATTTTGAAAACGTACACCCGATAGCTTATTGTTCAACATTGTTTTATAATGACTTCAATAATTCATTGATATTTATTTAGGCTTTTCATTATCAAGACCCATTTAATGTTCTTTCTGTTTATTTGTATTATGTTGTTTATGTTAATAAAGGTTTTGTTTATTTGTAAAATAATTTTGGAATTTCTATTTAGTTTATTACATTTGTGTATTCACTGCTACTTGATTTTAGGAAAGTTGTAAAAATGTTCCATGTGTCTTCTTCAGTGACATATTTTTTAACTGATTCTTTTTAAGAATAGTTACAATTATTCAATCTTTAATTTTTTAAAAGAATAGACTTATCTTACAGATTACGTTTGGAATCTAATTAATGACTTAGTTTTGCATTTGATACAAATAAGTATTTTATGGTGATTGTCTGTAAACACGTTTAGATTGTCATATTTCGTAGGAAGTTTTATATAATAAATATTGGTTACTACAAAATGCGTCATATAAACATAATTTTTTTGAGATTTTTCAAATAAATTTTTTTGTTTTTAAAAAATTTTTGAAACAAAATATTATCAAAGGTAATCAAAATACTGTGTCTATGAAAGTCAGAACTCTAAAATTGGTGTGCAATATTTACAAACAAGTCAATTAATAGTGCACTATAAAATTTAAGGGACTTGCTATCATATTTACAGTGATTTTTAGTTGTCATAAATATTTGATGCACTGCTTCATTTAGTAATAGTCAATTTTAATTTGAATAGGTGATGAAATAATTTAGGCTCCTACCCTAAGCAATATTAGATGAATCATCTTTGGTTTGTTCTGAAAATATTGTTCTTCTAATTGCTCAATAAACAGATTGGGAATGTTTTGTTTAAGCAGTAAGATATATTTAGCAATGGCTTTTTGAATTGTGAAGTACTTATTGCATTATTAATTTCTGCTCAGACTTACAAAATTTGATGCTAGATAACTCCTAATATTGTCTTCTTTTGGATTAAATGACTTTGTTTCCTAAATATTTTGCTGTGGTCTATACGTAGCTCGCCCAATGGATTTATCACTCTATAGAATATTGTCTGTCTCGCCCAATACATTAACATCTGAGCATGCCATATGCATGTTATATCTATATAGTCATGCATAAATATTATAAATGAATGCAATGAACATGTGAAGATATTAAATTTAAACAATCTTGTCTTAGGCTGGAAACTAAATATTCGGTAATTAGCAGATATTATTTTAGTTACATTTTCTCATTGTAATAATTGCCACTGTTCATTAAATTATTCATTATTTTTAATACAATTGTTAAATCAATTTGTGAGTAGTTATGGGGACCGGAAGGAGAGCCCGCAAAAACGCCTCTGATTGGTCGAGAGCTGATGACGTCACACGTCATGTGACAAGTGGTGAATATTGAAGGGGGTGGTTGAACCGCTGAGTCATCTAATTGATACTTGGTGCTAAGTGCTTTTAAGATCTCACTAATTGATTTTTTTGACAGCTTACTAATGCATTTTTAATTAGCACATTCGGACCTGCTTAAATGATTCACACCCAAATTTACTTTGTTTTATATAATGACTAATTTTTCCTAATATACATAACATTGCATTTTGTAAAATATACTTTGTTATAACACACATTACACCCACCTGTATACATTAAATCGCATTTTGTGATTTTTCTATTGCTGCTTATTTTTACAATCCTTTGTGGGATACTTACACATTACAAACTAATTTTCCATTACACGTAAAAACACAGCAGGCAATGACAAACCATACGTATCAAATTTTTCATAATTT
>CABFPE010000169.1:1186626-1205506 GCA_900660155.1 Hofstenia miamia | reverse complement strand
AATTATTCTCGCGTCCCTGTTATAATGGTGCTTATGTCAATTTATGAAATATTACATTGGCGCTAGGAATTTAATTATTTCTTATTTAATATTAGTATATTTTCATATTAAATGATAAATTAGGTGATAATAAACAGGAGTCTATATATTTGAGCAATTTTCCCGCTCTTATAGTGAATCTGGAAAAACAAAATTTTCCCGGACTGTTTTCAAGTGAATAAAAGAGGTCCGAAATCGATCTGAACATTATTCGTCCCGCAATCTAGGTTTTCGCAAGGGCACAAACCCTAAAACATTTTCTTGTGAAATGACCTTAATAAAACGTTGACTATGAAGTCAATAGTGTTCTGATCAACGTGGGACCACTTTTATTCGCTTCTAAAATAAATTTTGTATCTATAACTAACTTTGGAATTTATTTTACTCAAAGGCTAGTTTGAAAAATTTTGATTTAATCATATCCAAAATTCTCCTGGCCATATAATGGCTCATGTCAAGAGTTCATAAAAATATTGGACTAGATCGTATTTAACAAACAATGAAAACCATGTTCTAGACGTAAAATTTAATTTAGAAGTGGAAAAAACTGGTTTGAAATCAATGTGAATTTTATTTGCTGCGCAATCAGGTTTCACTTAATAGAAAAAAAATTTCAAAAAAATTACAAGATATGGTTTTATTCAGCAATTTCAATATGAATATAAATGGGCATTTAATATTAATCGTATTAAACAGGTGATTACATTTTAATAATAATTGTAGCAATAAGCGCCATCATAATAATTCATGAAGGTGGCCATCAGCGCCATTATAATAATAATTATTAAATGTAGAGTTTCGAAAATTGATGGACTGAAAAACCAATCGCATAAAAGATGTGACATAAAAACGTTTTACATCAAACGACCATATTTGTTTCCTTACTATAAAATCATTACAGAATGAAATGAAGTGGTTGTAATGTAAGACATGTTTGTTGCATACAGGACAGGAAGTTCATTCAAGTTCAAAGTAAAAATATTTTTAGAATAATGTAAACATTTCCTACATTTTAATATGAATAAAAATTTGGAATAAAACCACCCGATAACAGCTAAAAGAATAGAAAGGCTGCTCTACAAATGTAAAGTTATATCAGTTAATAAACCAAACTCTGACTGTGGCACATCATCAAAAATAATTTATTCATTTTTTAAAAGCTTGTGAAGACAAAAACTAAGAGTTTATACATTTGCCATACAATAATCTTAAAAACATTTTGATTCGAGTAACTAGCAAAATATTGCTTTTCGATGTTGTGTGAACACTCCGTTATATGTGTGACGAATTAAATGTGAAGAAATATCAGAGCATTAATATGTGGACAAATTAATATTTAATTGAGATGTTTTACATACATTTATTTGGATGTAGGATGATGTGTAAACAATGGGAGTATGCACTCATTTCAACTTCACTGCCTTTTAAATTGATAAAAGAATCAGAAAGTGCTTTTTTCTCCGAGTTTAAAAACGACTTTCTTACAAACGTAATTCTTTGAAAATATGAGGCAGAAGCAAGAATGAATATGTGGATGCAGCATTTGAATCTCAGTAATATTTGTCTTCATCTGAAAATGTATGGAATCAATATTTCAATTGATTTAAAAAAGTTTATGCATCACTCAAGGCTACGCAGAAATTTAAAATTTTATTAAATATAAGGAAACTCATAATTATTTATGCAATAGTGGCATTCTGGGAAATTAAAACACACAAGATTTTCAAAAAATTGCAATGAAAAGAACATACTTGGAGTATCCATATTTCTGTGCGATGGCAACAGCAGCACTACTTTTGATTGGTCCATAAGCTACGAAAACAATGTTACGATCGTGTGTTAAAGGACGGTCAAAACCATATTTTTCCAGAAACGTTTCATCGGACATGTGAAGCGCCGCTGGCAATTTACCCACTAAAAGAAAATACAAATAGCAAGCTGAACGCAATCCACTATTAAGTTTAAGAGACCTTAAATAAACACCTTTTCGGAAAAAACTCTACATTTAAAATTGAAATAAATGTATGTGAGTGCACACATTTAACTAAAACACAAAATACCATTTATATTGAATAAACTTTACAGGTTTACAGGATGAATTGTTTATAATTATAACATTAACCATGCTAGGGCTACACTCTAAAATAAATCTAAAAAAAATTACATGCTGTTAAAAAAGACCAGACAGAGTAATAATAACAAAAAATTTATTTGATTCAGATAAAAAACAATAAAAATCCGTAAAAAAATCTGTAAAATCGGTAATGAACAAAATCTAATAAAAGGAAAACCAGATCAGATTAATAACAAACGTAGTAAAATTTTGGAAGGCAAAAAAATAAAATTCGGTTGATCATTTAAATTTTATGTTCTTTTAGATGACTACTATTATTGATAAATCATACGAGCGGCACGATGCTTCGATAATCCAGTACGGCTAAAAATATCATTAAAGATTTCAACATTCATGAAACACCCAACGAGCGCATGATCGGACTAGGCTGCAATGTATGTGCTAATAAATAGTTGCTGTACTATTTTTAAACTTTTTACAATACATTTTGGCATTTTTCTTGTTTTCCTTTAAATAGTAAAATCACACTAAAAATCCTTTTAAAGGATCCTTTTTGATCCAATAAATCCTTTTAATTTATATTTTCCTTTATTGGGAGTTGAAATGGCCAACACTGGGATCATCCATGCAAAAGTATTGGTAGACTACATCAGTGTTGCTCACCGTTCAAACGGTAAAGGTTACCGATAAACAGCAACCGGAACCGATATCTACCGGATACCGATTAGACATATTGCTAATTGGAACACTTTATTACCGGTCAAATTTGTAATATATTATCTAATAATTTTGGCAAATTTTTTTATCAAAATGACGTCGAAAGAAAGGAAGAACATCCAACTTATTAAAATATGCTAAAAGCGATGATGCCACATTCCATTCAACAATTCATTAAAGTAACGATAATTTAATACATGTTATATTGTTTGTAAAATGAAATTAGAGAAATTACGGTTTATGTATTAATAGACACATAAGTTGGGATGAACAGGATGTTTCTATTAATATCGATGTGCATCTCATTTCTGTATAGTTTGGAATTACACTATATTTATATTGAGGCAGTCACCATATCTCATGTTTAATTTACCAAATTTGTCACAGTTGGTACAACGAGTTTTTTGGGGTGGAAAAAGAGAACACTAAGTCTTCTATAAGATTATCATTAGTAGTCTTTAATTGTAAATAAACTCTTATTTTCATCACAAGTATGGATGATTCCCTCATCGGATACTAACCAATTAGAACAGTTCGATTTTTTGGGTTGTTTAATGGATTACGTCAAGCGAAGATCATGAAGACACTCTACTAAAAATTAAACTATTTCCACTTTTCTTACTTCCTAGATTATTTTAATGCAAAATAAATAACTTGAAAAATTTGCAATTCTTCGTAAATATATTTTAAAAGATATCCTGATTTTGATGGAACTCAACTTAGCAAATGGACATACAACAATACAAATCTCTTTTGTAGTGGGCAGAGCAGAGATAGTACAAGCGGAAGCGACTGGTAAATCCAAATGCGGATTGTTCGTCCTTTGCTACTGCGCAACGAACACCTGTTGAAACCTTGTTATAGCAATTTGATACATTAACACATTATTCAAGATTATGTGATGGTAATATACAGCAACAACGACTACCCGCATCTGATAAAGGTATTGTTCAAATGTGAAAGTAAGAACATCAGCGACCCACTTGGACTAAGTTAGCGTTATTTTTTCAACATTAGCATACAATAAGTGTATGAAGCGATTGTCTATTTCTAGCTGCCAGGGAAAGAAATGCTTAATATGTAGTCGTAATAGCCATTCTGCTGAGCGTTGTTAGAAAGAAAAACGTGTTAGGTTCATTGTTAGGAAATATTCATTTTTAGCTTCATGTGGTGACACGCTTCAAATTATGGATTGCACTAATTTGCATGTTGTTGTCGGTAATAGGAATTTCAGACTTTAGCATCTTTGGACGAAATAAATTATTGAAACTAAAGGCACTTGCTGATAATGATTTACATACGGAAAATTAGGGAGTTCATGTGACAAAAAATTCCGTTCAGGCTGATAATACGCATGCCATTTTGGCTTGACAAACGCGTCATCCATATTTCCAGATCCATGCTTGGGTAATATTTTAGTTCCGTCACCTTCAGTTGATAAACATCTTCGCCTATGGGACGAAATAATTACAAAGCTGACAGATAATAGTTGGAAATTGTCACCTTGGAAAAGTACAGTTGGGGAGAAGTCAAGACATGATCCTAGTCATATGCTCATATTGTTTAAAATGGAAGTCATTGACAATTACGCTCGTCCAAAGACTTGTTATGAAATCACGGGTATGATGAATATTTATGCAAGATTCATTCGAAATTTAGCCTTAATAGCAGCATCATTGTATTCTACGGATAAACAGTTTTATTGGTCTAGAAATTGTGAGTCCTCCTTTTTGGTCAAATTGAGCAAGTGTCTTCAGTCAAACGTTGTTTTACATTTGCCTAATTTTACGGTGGCGTTTGCTTTAGAAGTTGATCAAAGTTGAATTTGCATTGGCCCTATGTTGTCATTATTGGTGAATCAATCTATCAAGCATGCTTCTTCAGTCACAAATTATGAACTATACAAGGGAGGTACTCCACAACAGATTGTGAGGTTTTGGTTTGCATTGGGCTGTGAACAAATTTCATCCTTATCAGCAACATGATAGTTTTTTATTGTTTATACTGATCATAAACATCTCGTTTCAATGGTATATGAATCATGCCATGATTGAAAAGCATGATTGAGAGAAAATTTCAGTTGATACACTTTGAAGTGCGCTACAGACCAGCAAAAAATATGGTTATTGATGCATTCACTCAGTCATGTAATATTGAATTAAGTTCATTTGAAGAAGCCTTTCATCAGGCAGGTGACGACAATGTGACAGCAGCATGGCGAAAATTCAGTCTGATTAGGCAGCACACCAGGAAGTTGATTCTCAATTAGATTGAGGAGGAAGAATTTGCATTAAAAACTTTTCTACAATTGATGCTGAGGGCGGATTTGGCTGTGTGAAAATGCAAAAATATATAAAAAGTTTTGTGAAAACTTCCAACTGATGGAGTGGGAAAAAACGAAAACAGAAAAAATATGACTCCTTACCGAAATAAGTACATTGTATAACAGTTATATGGTGACAAAATTACCCAAAGAGGATAATGTACACTCAATTTTACATGAAACCAGTGATCCGTTCCAATACGTCGGAGTTTTCAGAGCAGTCGTTGTCTGCCTGATTCTCCCCTTTACTAACACTTGTGTAAAATATCATTTCCCCAGTTCAGGGTTTTTGTCAATTTTACTTCAGTTTCGTTCAAAATCGAATAAGTTGATGCTATTTATAACATAATTAGTTCTTGCAATTGGGTCTGAGTTTCACATAAGAGGTGAATTCGCTGCTTTATAAAGTCAAATTCAAATGGCACATTCAGTTCAAACAAACTTTGATATGAAACAGATAGAAATTTTGCGTGGTAACAAAAGTTGCGTTTTTGGCAAATTTAGGCAAAAATTGCGTGAAAAGTTGCGAATGCAACTAAAGCCACGCTCTGATTACGTGTAGTATTTCCAAAATTGAGGAAGGTGATATTTTGTTCAAGAATCAGGAAGCAGGCCATTTCGATTGAAAGAAAACTCGGAAAATTTGTTGAATGTTGATTAATGGTGCGCAAAGTTATGTAAAAACTAAAACCAATGCAACGATAGTGATATTTCGTATTAACCATTATTGATCATGCATCACTATGTAGCTAAATTTTTGTTGTTTTTAGATCAAAGGACAATATTTTTTAGTAAAGTATTCCAGATGATAACGCTAAAGTATGACAAAGAAAACCAAGTCATTGTTGCCAAAGCAACGCCATTTACGAAAGGGTTAATAGTACTCATGTTGTATGACACATCGCTATGCATGACTGAGATAATTTGGAAGAGGCTGTTTACAATAAGTTGGGAAACTCTCCTTTACAACCAGTTTACGTATATCCCATTTCTAAATGGTTTTGGAATAGCATTATATTTATATTTAATAAATAAATTTCTTAACTACTCTATTGAATGAACATTCGCACCTATAAAAATAATACCATCTAATAGATTTAGTGTATGATATATTTTGTAGGAAAATAACCATAAGTTATTAGTTGATATTAAATTTCAAAAGTTCAGTTATAACTTTGATGTCTTTTTCATTAAAACTAAAGCTCAATTCATAAACTACAGCTAAAATGTAAACACTTCTCTTAGAGTCAATATAAAAAAACAATTTATCTCACTTTTTAACTGACTCTTCAAACGTTGCAACTCGAAAATAACTTGGAACGTTTATCTCGGTTTAAATTGAAGGAATGCTTTGCTAAACGTATTGAATGAAACACCACTAGACTTGCAAAACAAAACCTTTTCAGATTATACATGAATTTGCTTTTCCATGTGACTATATTGAAATCAATTTTCAGCAAGAAATAAATTTGGAGAATTCATATAAGGATTTTACAACATCTTTGCTTTATGTACCATGCGCTAAGCAGCCTCGGAAAAATAAGAGACAGATTTTATATAGTTCAATTTTACAATTAAAAGTTATTTAATCAAAACTGAATACTTGATTAAACATGTCAAAATTTTTTGGTGAACTGCAATAAAAGTTCTAGTTACTATGGTTAGCGTTGTCTGATGTATTCAAAAGAAGGAGATCCTGACAAAATTGTCATACTAAATGTTTTAAGGAAAACTTATAAAGAAACTATCCCTAAAAAAGAAAGGAATACTGTTATTTAAAAATTAAAAATGCATGAGGGAATTGTAGGGAAAAGTATAAACGTTCAGAAAAACATTCATTTAATTCAAATTGGCATGTAACGAGCACATTGACGGCAAGAATAATGTTGTTTCAACATAAAAGATGTTTGTGAAAACATGCTTTGTATCAATTGGAGGGAGATGTTTTCCTTGCAATTGCAGGAAGATAATGGAAAATAAATAAATCAGAGACGACATGTGTATCAGCGGAGTGACAAGCAATAAATAATTGAAGACAATTCCATAGGCAGAGCACCTGTAGGAGATTAAGTGTTTAATAAGCGACTGGTGCCTAACTAGCTTCATCCCCCAGGTAAGCGCTCTATCTAAGTATTAAAAAACTGCAGTAACTAAATGATAAAATACAAAAAATGATCTCAATACACGTTGATGCTAATTGGATATTTGCGGCTAAGTAAAATTAGAGAAAATCAAACAAACTATTACTAAGAACGGTGAAATTCTCATTGCCACTTCTGCAACAAACATGGACAAACATCTATATGTACTAGTGATTTTGCATACATTTAATAAAATAAATAAAAAAATATAAACAACTTCTGTTAATCCCGCTTTTTAGTAATTAGGGTAAAATTATTGATCCCATATAAGTAGGGTTGCTGTTTAAAACGCTTTCCGAATTGACCAAAAACATGCTTTTTCGAAAAAAAATGTTATTTATATTTTTTCTTTTTTTTCCAAAATACTCTTAAAAACAAAACAATAAGCTTTCAAACATCTCAGACCTCGGTAAAATATATTTTAAAAATTATGAAATGTAAATATATATATGTATATATATATATATACTCAGAGGCCCAGCGAGAAAATATATTTGAGGGGGTGCATTAGCAAAAATTGCTGCCCCTGCAAGAGCTTCAATTAGAATTTCTCAGTTTTATTCTCTACGCCTACAGCATGAATATCATAATCTTGATAATCCATTTTATAATTATCAAAATATTCAAAAATTACATCTAGAACATGTATGTGTATGATCACTAGTGTATATTNGTGCATTATCATAAAATACATAGGAGTTTTCTCAAACTTATATATATATATATATATGCGTTTCAAATGGAAGCAATATGCCAAAAAAGATACATCAACCCAGAGGCGTACTACAAGACTATAGCTTAAGGCCAATGCTCCATAGTAGCTTCGTAGCAGATCTACCGGATGTAATAACTTCCAAAACACTATCACAATGTATTCTTTATGGGAAGGATTTGATAATCCACAATACAGACTAAAGGTTAATTCACACATCACTACAACTTTTGGAATAATGGTGTCCTCAAAACGCCCTGGATATTAACATAAAAAAACTAAAATAGTCAGGCAGAGGCCCAGCGAGAAAATATATTTGAGGGGGTGCATTTGCAAAATTGCTGCCCCTACAAGAACTTCAATTAGAATTTCTCAGTTTTATTCTCTACGCCTACAGCATGTATAGCATAATCTTGATAATCCATTTTATAATTATCAAAATATTCAAAAATTACATCTAGAACATGTATGTGTATGATCACTAGTGTATATTAAATCACTAGGATTACTTGAAAAAATAATGATTATTCAAATTTTTGCTTTTTCACAGAAAATTTTCCTGTCCTAATTATAAATGTCCCTAAATCTTAATTATAATGTTGAAAAAATGACAAAATATCTCGCAAGCAAATCTAAAGATTGTATTGTATATTGGTAATATAGTAAAGCAATTTCAGCTTCACCACAAAATACTATATCACGCAATTCTATTCAAATTAATCTTTTAAAATTTGAAGCTTTTTAATGTTTCCCTACCCTACTTTAATGGTAAAACTCTTTCTGCTAAAAAGTCGATGATGTACAAAAACTTAGTGGAATTTTGAATGTCTCACCAATACCATAAACAAATCAAAGTGAACTGAAATAGAAATGAAATACAAATATGTAATAACCAATTGTTGCAGTTTCAATTGTAGTGCTCGTATTATTGCAATATCCATTTCCAAATTTTCTTTCAAATATTTTTCACAATATAAGAGCATAAGTTCTTCCAGTCGGTTTTCGCCCATTACTATTTTCTAGCAGTTCTTGCTAATTCTGAGCATACTAAGTGATCATTCATTGGAAGCAACCGCCATCGGGATGCATGTTTCAACAAGAAAATGAAATTGGTGACGCATTGTTCTATCCTGACTTCCACTAAGCTGAATTTATTTTTTACTGATAATTGATGACCTATAAGTGTTTGAAAACAATATTATGTATGTCAAATCAAAAAAATACGAAGATAAGATTAATATTTAATAAGACACAGCAGTGGTCCCCACTCCTGCCTGTTTTAAATATTCAGTTTACTCTTTAAATCAAAAAAATTTTGACAAAACTAAAATATTTTAAAAACTTAGGTCATGAAATGCATTTTCAGTGTGCATTTTTGAAACTTGAAAAATTTCGTGGATCTTCACCCTGCTTTTGGTCATATTCACCTGATCGCGACTGAGAACGCCCCGTCTGAAAATCCTGCATACTTCCCTGAAACATTGAATAGTAAATTGAAATTGACTAGGCAAAGGTTATGATATAACACCTTGTGTTATATTGCCCATGGATGGGCGATTTTTCTATGGTATTGGATAAAAAAGCTAGGCCTATCAGACGTTAATACTATTCTCAAGGCTATAGGTAGAAATACCTAAAGATTATAAATACAAAATTTAAATATAGATGTAGACTTTCTGAATTGAAAATCAAAAAAGTTACATAAATTTTTCTAGAAGTTATAAAAGACTTCCTTCAAAATCAAATTAGGCAACATTGAAGCTAATTGTTCATTTAGAAGAATAAAACAAGTCAGTAACCCGAAAATATAAACAAAGCATGTCACCCTAGTAATGTCTGAAATTCAATAACTATATTTACAAAAAAAACAGAAATCAGTTATTCATTTTTTCATTGCAAAAAATGTAGAAATGGATAGACTTATTAAATAATGCAATTTAGAAAATGAATTGAAAATAAAATGAATCCATTACATCTGCTAAATTCTTATTTTGCTGCCCCTCTGAGAAAAATATTCGGGGGTGCATCATCCCCAGCACCCCCGGTTAGCTGGGCCCCTGCTTGAAGCTTGAATGTGTAAATTGAATGTCATATTGCACAAGTTGAAATAGATTTAAATATTCTGTTTTTCTCTCCAAAATATGGAAATGAACAGAAAGCGTGTAAACAGGCCCTGCCCATGTTAGACCCATTTCTTTTATCCGGCATACTAAAATTTTTTCCATTTTTTGGTTTGTTGGGTGTGTTAGAAACTTGTAATAAAATATGCACAATGAAATTGAAAATCTTAAACTATTTTTAGAAAAGTATGTTAATGCAAAGTTTCAAAATGCATATTTTATTTTTCAACACATTTTTTTGGATTATTTAGAAACTATTTTGAATCTATTCTTTTATCTAAATCACCACATAAATAGACTGGTTTTCTATTGTAATAGTTTACTTGGTCTTGATCTTAGTTATATAACTCAGCTAGAATTCGTAGAAAATTCGTCTTTTGTACGAATTGAAAAATCAATTGCAAAAATACCCACATGTTTAATAAGGTTAAACCATTGACTTAATATCATAATTTGAGAAATTTTA
Organism: Hofstenia miamia; assembly: GCA_900660155.1. Lineage (NCBI taxonomy): Eukaryota > Metazoa > Xenacoelomorpha > Acoela > Hofsteniidae > Hofstenia > Hofstenia miamia. Next base: position 1,194,914 of record CABFPE010000169.1, on the reverse strand, counting down.
ATAAATTTATTTTTGCATTGTTTGCATATTCCAATTTTTAAGGCTTTTATTCCCTGGAATGCATTAAATTACTTTTTGGAGTTTTAGTTAAGGCTTAATGAAATATAATTTTATTTTGTCAAGCGTCCCATCCATTATCAACACATTTCTCGAAATTTCTTTTAAAATCGGCATTTTGATTTTGAATTTTTAGTAATTATGATGATGAGTTTTTTTAGACAGTTCTCAGTAATACACATTGTTAGTATTTCTGGGAATCTTTAAATGTTTTCAAAATATTTCATANCCCGTATCCAGCGCCCTCCGCCATAGTATCTAGCGCGCGTATAGATTTTTTTATATCCAGCGCCTTGTAGATATTTTAAAATTTGGTATCTAAAGCCCGTATATATATATATATACATTAAACATGCTGTTTAAAACAGTGCAACCCTGTATATAAGCTATGTTGATTATGTTTACAAAACCAATAATTAAATGAAAGCATGGTTAGCTGGCATTGTAGAAAATTCCGTAAGCGAAAAAAATATTCTGTGAGTATTTACTTTATAATAAAAAAATCCGTGTTATCGTGATTTCCATTGAAGAAAAAAGAGTTTTTCAGTTACTAAAACAATATTCTTGTACATGCACATTCATATGTGAAAGGTATTAACAATTCAGAAACATTTTACTACATTTTTGATGCGTAAATTGACGAGAATTAAGCCTGAAAAATAAGCTTTGTAAGATAAGGAATCTCTTGGAAGTGACTAATACACAGTGACAATAAAATTAAATGAGACTCATCCATTTATTCGACTGTTTATTGTTTTAAAAGCATTCTAAAAAGAAACCAATCTGGGAAAACCATGAGTATTAGAGAAACAGTGTGTGCTATGAAAACAAATTAACGAATAAATAATTAACGACGGTGGAAAACTACCGCATAATGAAACGATCTTTCAGCGCATGGAGCAGAGGTAATTTTAAATTAATGTTACGTTAATTTTAACATCCAGGCCCACACATAAATGAGATTGAGAAGATTTCTATTGCATTGGATGACGTTATAAATAATTCAGTGGTTCTTGTAGTATAGGTTACACACCAGAATACGATGTTTCCGATCTAAAACCACACAGAGAATAAAAGAGCTTTCAAATTCAACACAATATTTAACAAAAAAATACCTCCCATCACTTATAAAGCAAGTGCAAATTAGTAGCGCCGTGGGTTTGGAAATCACCTTTGAACACGAGCCATTTTAACTATCAAATAATTTGAATTAGTCCCAAATAATTTATTTTTATCACTACAAAATGTTAGTAATTTTATTCGATGTAAATCATAAATTTGACTAAATATTGTTCAGTTAAACTCATTTTTTCCAAGTATATTTTTGGGACCCACATTTTAGTATCTGGGGCCTCGTTAATCATCAACACATATTCCATGTCTCGATACTAACATACTGCTAGTGACTATTGTCAGCATTAGGATGAAATCGTAAGAGAAGTAGTTTAGAATGCTGGTGACATTTGGAAACTGCACTTACTTCGACTGTCAAACGAAAAGATCGAAGAAGTCGCTGATATATCCGACGCTCACTTACAATATCACTAGAAACGATGTCGGTTAGTATAACATGCTTACTAGAGTTTTACTCAGAATTTTTTACAGGTAGAAATTAGAAAATGAAAGTGTAAAATGTATGTGATGTATACCTAAACTTACTGAATTCCGCTGATCACAAAACGATGTTGGGGACATGAGAAAATAAATTTTTATACTAAAAGACTATACAAAATTCACACCTCGTTCAGATAATTTCGAATTCCTTTATCGAACCTGAAAAATTCTAATATTCTTAAAGAAATACAAAAGTGAACTGTTCAGTACATTCAGGGTAAAACTATCATTTATAAAAATAAAAAAGAGATTATTTTTATAGTCAACTTGCAAAATGTTGTTGATATTTACAATTGGTTAAATTTCAGAAAAATTAACCTTGATTCAAGACATAAATTCTGCATTTGAAATGTCTGGACTGGAAAAAAAATCAAAACTAAAAAAATTGAACATTCGTGAAGTGATTTGACATATGTAAAGCAAATTTAGAAACTAACTAGCTTAATGATTTAGAAGCGAGATTGTATTCCGATTTGATAATGATAGAGAAAGAGCTTCAGCGAGATGCTTCGGAAATGAAGATGGCCTATAACAAATATCGTCGATCGATTGACTTCTGCAAGTGAAACTCAATTCCTGTACATTATAAATGCTCGATTATTTTTAATAAAATGCTCTATTTTTTAAACTTACTCATAAAAAATATTTGTAGCGATATTATGCTATCTAAAAACGTAATAAAAAAAAAATAAAACCAAATGATATTTCACGACCTACAGCTCGGTCCATACGAAAATTTGGAATTTCGATTCGAACTTGAATGCTGATACTTCGAACCACAAACCAGTCCACGACTAGGACATTATTTATGACATTAAATATTTAATAAAGTTTAACACTCCAGTTAGTATGTTCATTTATAAAAACGATTCCTCTGCAAAATTCGATTTATGAATCAGGTGACATATTCGATTTCAATTTGAAAGTTGCCGATTTGCATGGGCCTAGCTAAAAATATATTTATTCCGCCACATATGGGCGATTATTTCTGAGAAATGTTAACCTATAATATGTTTTCCTTCGATTTTTCTGAGCCCAAACGTTTTGTTGCTGATAATTACAAAATTTTTTATTACCAAATATTAAGAGTTGCCAACAAATGAAAATGTAGGAAAAAATGCACATTTTCAAATTTGTTAACATTCGACTAGGTATCATCAAAATTGAGGCAAAATTTGTGAAAAATATATGCTTACGTGGAATGTTAACTGCCCCGGGAATTTCCCCCTGCTGTTGTATTTCCTCTTTATCTCTCACATCGATCAGTTGCATACTTTTAGCGTTGAGAAGAGCCACAAATTCTTCATATGCCAATTCTTCGTTGTGAGATGATCGTTTTATGCTAGTATCTAAAATTCAAACTTAATAATAACTACGACTCAGATCATTAGATACTTTGTTTTGATATTCATTAAGAAAAAATAGAACGTGAAATCATAGCAAGGAAGAATAAGCATGTAGAGAATGTAATTATCGCGTTGACAAAACTTAAATTGTAAACTAAGTGGATTTTGTGTACTTGATAGCAAACAATATTTTAAACAAATCTTACCAGACAGTACGATACTTAACAATCATTCACACTACCCACAAAAGTGTTTGAAACACACACACAAAACATGTACCATACTAAGCTATTGAAAGCCTAAAAAATAATATAATTTGATCAAATTTAAAATAATAGAATTATCTGCGCAACATCAAATAAATGAAAGATTTCTTATAGAAAAGAATAAAGGCAATCAATTAAAAAGTGTAAGAATATCATGCAAATTATAATACGATGACAGGGGTTAGTAAAGGGTTCAGATTACACTTGTTATTATCCATTCTTCAGCAATTCTAGCAAATAATTAAGGAAAGATAAGACTAAGTAACAATATTCTGTTAATAAATTTGCCAAAAAACATTCTAAAATTAATCATTGTCTAAAATTTATGGGTATGACATACTGTCTCAGTAAACTTTTAAATGATGACACTAGAAAAACGCCCAATCATATTATAAGACAGGATGAGAAAAATTCAAGTTAAATCAATGATTCACTCATAGAGATCCCTCCCTCTAATAATTCACAAAAGTTTAACAAAGAAAAAAAACTACAGGACTTGGAATAGAAACATAACTTAATAAAAACTGATTCACTAAACCTGTATAAGCAATGTTGAAATGGTTACGGAAAAAAACAAACATGCTAAAAAATACTTACTGCGATTGGTGCTTGTATCTAATTTTAAAAATGAGCATATTTATACAATCAATTCCAATATTACTGTACATAAGATCACACACACAATATTTTATATACCTACCTTCCACTGAGAACGCTATTAGTTGAAATTCAACATTTCCTAGAAAATTGATTGATTTAACTCGTCTGCACAAGCCCTTTTAGAAGGCCTTTGCTGTCGAAATCAGGTTAGAATCAGTTGCAATATTTTTGGCACACTTCCATTTAATTGATTTCTATCTCAGTAGATGTTTAATTGTAATAAACTGCATTTATACTTGACGGGATCCCAGAAAAAGGACGCAATTATTCTGAAAATCTACAATATGATGACTTGATGCTAATCAAAATTCTTAAGAATATCAATGAAAATGATGCGGACAATTAAAAATTTAAAAGCTGAACAGGGAGCAATAATTATTAAGGTGAAATTTTTGCTGTTCACCAGTATTCATACTCAAGCAATCACTCATGAAATATTTTGAAGCGTTTTAAAAAGTTGGCCATATTGTATTTGAGCACATTTTTTTACATATCTTCTTGGTGATACAGCTTCAGGGTGATGTCAAACACTATCATTTCTGATGCGATCTATCAGCCTTTTACTTGGCTCAGGTTTGCTTGGTGAAGCAGTTGAGGATGATGCTGTACTTCTAGTCATACACTCAACTATAACCATCCTCAATCTTTGTGCAAATTTCATTGAGATGGATGAGAGAATATAAGTGGTAACCAAACCCCACAGCAATATTCAAAGCATTTACAAGAATGGACCAGTATCATTTTTAACCATGGAGGCTGGGATGAAAATCGGTCCGTTAGATTGACTCCTCTCATGCCATAATTATATTATCTCAAAGCACAAATATTTCCTTTTTTCCTTTCATTCTTCTATTCACGAATCTCGTGGTTCAAGCTGTGAAAATATCATGAGTTTTGTTTCTATATAAACCCAATGTCTACATATGTAGACGTCAAAACATTTCAGTGATTTATTACTGTATATCCTTAGAATTTGATAAATTTAATAATTTCCATATTTTACAGAATTATTTTACATTATAATTCTGTGTAGATATCTGACATTTTCAATGCATCAAAAATGTTATGTACAGTTTTGTCAAGCACACCTGAAGAAAAATATGATTTTTTGAGAAAATCTAAGCATTATTAGATCAAAATCTACCATAATGTGTATGTTGAAGCTTCAGTATTATAAAATCTAGGTAGATATGTTTAAAATCAGCATTTACAGTACTCGAAAGTCAAATAGAATATGCAGAATACTATTTTTAATTTTGGGGTACATATGTAAACATTGGGTTAATTTGGGTTAAAGACAATTGAAATTTAAATTTCGGCTAAAATATGTGACAAACATTTTTTGAACATCACAATAAATATATTAATACATTCTGCCTGGCAGCATTCGATATTTAAACTGCTGCTTGACTGAAGAATGTTGCAATAATGATATAATGGAGATATTACCGACTTTTTCGAAGAAGTTAAATATATCAGCAACTATAACATCATATTAAGCAGAACGATCTTTTAGTTGTTTACTAAGGTTAAAAACTATCTACGAAACACACTAGAAAACTTACACAATTTACTTTACTGAACATTAACGAGAGTGTACAACCCAACTTGATATGGCAGATCATAATGTTGTGTCTACTTGTTGGAAAAGACGAAATAGATATATATTTCTTTTAAAGTGTTTGTGAGAAAAAAGTTAATACCACAAGCGTGTGCCAAAAATCAATGTATAGTTGATACAGGGTGTCCCCGCATTTCAACTTATCAATTTCCAGGCTGAATTCAGAGCAATTTCCATGCAGTAATATGGAGTCTACACACTTCAAATTCTAAATTTCTGAATAGTCCCTGAATGACATTAACGCAAATTATCCACTGGAATAAATTTCAGCCATAAACCGTTTTCTTATTGTAATCAATATGAATGACCCTTTCAACATACTAAAATATACATAAACACGTTTTGTTTTTTGCAGATTATATGCACTTGCCATTTTGTTCAGTGGATGTTAAAAATGCAATGAGGTATGTACAATTGCTACAGATGAAAATATCTAAGACACAATAGTTGGATAATCACTCAAATCAGTCTACTTAATATTCTGTAAATCATTATAAAATCTATATGTATTTAAACAAAATTTTTTTAGGGAAAATCAAATATTATTGCAGAACCCAAAAGGATGGAACATTTTTATATTTAATTTGCTAAAACGGAGTACAAGGAGTACAGGTGAGGGGTAGTACATAGCGTACAGACACGACTTTGTACTTCTAAAAATGGAAATTGACACCGTTTTCGATATATATTGCACAGAAACTTCCAACCAAACTCAAAATTGAAAAGCAAAACATATTTAAAAATTTTTATTTGCAATTTTGTAATAGACCTCAAAACAAATTAAAATATTTGTAAATGATATTTAAAATTATTCAAAATTTTTGTCGATTTCTAGTTCTAGGAATGATAGCAGGTAATTTTGTACCATTTGTATTCCACGTACACAATATATTAGGCTTTGTTAGTATATAATTGTGAAATCAATATTTAACCAGTGATTTTGAAATAAGTTACAAGCTTATTTAAATGATTATTTAAATATGTATTATACACATTTGAAAACCTCACATCAAATTAGTTTTTTTCAATAAAATCACAAATTTGCGGCCTAGAATTTCACCAGGCTACTTGAATGACAATTTGCCAAGTAATTTTCTGTTTTACTTCAAAATCAAAAACATTTCAAGGCCTTCCCAAAGCTCAGCGAGTCGAAAGTTCTAAAGACCAGCTATTTCTCTTTCTTTAGAAAGACTATGCATGTCGACCACAAATTTAGAGTTAATTGCTCGGTAGCTGATGGAAACGGAAATTTCGCACAAACGTGCACCCACAAAGGGTCGCGATCTTGGGAACTTAAAGTAAATGACAGAAATACACCCCTCTATCTTAGGGTGCTTTCAGATGTTGAATATCTTTTTTACTGAGTAAGTTATGGCAGTTTAAGCTGATTTTGAAGAAACCCATGACAGATAGAAGAAATTCCTGCAACATTTGGAGATATATAGCAAATTTGAGCAAAATATAGAGCGATTAGAAGCAATAATATGTAGACAAATATACGCTATTCTATCTGTTCCTAGGTTACAAAATTTTAAATTTTCAATATTATATTATGGAGTAAAATGGCAGAATTGGGAAAGGCTATTTTAACTGTTGCGAAAGCGATGAAGGAAAAGCCACGTGAAATATCTTCATGATATCAAGCTGTGTTTAACATGATGGTTTGTTATCTTAATTTCAAATATTGATCAGGAACCTATTCCTAACATTATTTGTTAGTCCAGTGATAACTTTGACTTAGTGGAATTTAGGTAGATTATCACAACATATTTATAATGGCATAGTATACAATTTTATAGCAGAAAACGAGAATAGACTTATACTCTTGGGTAAGCAGCATTTGGGTGGCAGTTGGTTGCAAATCAAGTAGATGTGTTAGTTGAAAAATCTTGGAATTGTTAAAGAAACAAAATATTTCATTACATGTAATGCCGATGTATATTACATGTGTCTTTTACCCAATTATTCCTAAAAATATACAATGTTCTACTTACAAATTTCCTACATTTTATACGAGTGCGTGCATATATTTCAATTTGGTGAAATGTCACACAGCCCTTAAAAACCTAATAGCAAACAAAATGTTAATTTGCATGTTCAAATAATGAGATTAATTGTCTAAATAGAAAAAAGTGGGAACATTTGAGTTAAAGCATGTTCTAGATAAAAAATAAAACGGAGACTGTTATGAAAAAATATATTGCTAGTAAGAGTTTTAAAAAAATCGCTAAGGAGAAATTATTTCGAATTGACATTTATATCCCTATACTGTCAATAGTTGATGCAGCTACCTTCAAATATGTATGAAACTATATATATATATATATATATATATACAAATGTAATTATACTGAGTTTTGATATATTCATATTAGCTAGACGTTAGAATAGACCGGTTTCGATTATAAATCATCGTCAGTATAACAATAATGCGGTAATAAATTTACAATAACTATACTTTATAAAATAAATATTGCATGCACTTCTAAAATAAATTTAATGTTAGCAACCTTTGTTGAATATTTAATAGTACAGGTAGTCCCGAAAGTTCTGTATTATTGCATACTATTAACACACAGCACAACACAAAACACTTAAGACTGACAACAGAGCGTTAATGACTTGCAGTATGTTTATGTAAATATATTTCTGATCTTAGGTGCCCATTTAGATGTTCTTTTATTCTTGCAAAGCTAATATTAAATTTATTTTAGAAATGCATGC
>CABFPE010000169.1:1033048-1045986 GCA_900660155.1 Hofstenia miamia | reverse complement strand
TTCCTGTACATCTTAGCAAAGCTACAATGTAAAGGGGAATAGACAGCATTACTATAGAAACTGCGGGCAAGTTCTAGTGATCAGATTTTCGCTGGCAGAGTAGATAAAATAATGCTTATAAGCAACATGCTGGTATTTCGGTAAAACATATTCATTGCGGGTCTTGCTGTTAGATTTTTCAAATTTTCTCTCCATTTAGAAATTTCATAAAGAAAGATGAAAGATCGTTCATTTAATTTTGTAGTTCGTTTTCCTCACAATTTTACACAATTTACATGTTCTTCCCATCTTAAATTTTTTTCTATTCATAATCCAAGGTATTTATAGGAATCAAATCTTCGTATAGTTCCTCCTCCACCAATTGTTGTGTTTCAGTTTATAACCTCTTTCATGGGATCTTTTCTAATGTTAGGATGTGCTATAACAAGCTCAGCTGTTTTCGATACATTCATTTTTAAATTACATTTTTCTGATGCCTTAATTAATAATTTTATGCTTTACTCAAACTCGTCAATTTCAGTGTTCTTACGTATTTTACCGATAATCCTTGTATCATCAGAATATTTTGACACATCTCATTGGTTACAATTAATGTCCAATTCATTACTAGAGATGGGGTTCGTCTCATCAGTGAAAAGCATTTCACTAAGAGGACCACCCTGAGGCACCCCACCCAACATATCAATTACCTTTGAAAATTGTGGTCTTTCATACCGTATCTGTTGATTTCAGTTCTGCATGTATTCTTTTAGCCAACCAGCTAGGCGAACACTTTTCTTCCTGTTAATCAACTTATGTTGCATTCTAAGAAATGATGTGTTATTGGTATTCAGAATTTTGTAAACGTAGTGCAAAGTATATAATAACACATCTTTTGTTCCTCTGTTCGTTCTATATTTCTATATGCAAATTGATATTCATCCCATGTATTTTTCATTTCACATATGTATATATCTGATGTACATTTATCTAATATACTCGCCAGCGTAGGAGTAACTGTGATAGGTCTAAATTTGTTTACATATTCTTGACAAACTTTTGCTTCAATCTTCGTTTTTGGAATTTGAGTTAGCAGAGCGCGTTTCCATTTTATTTGATATGTCAAAATTCTAAGACATTTATAGAATGTTGGTGCTTAAACTTCCCTTATCTTTTTGGAGAATGTTTTGGATAACCAATTGATTATTTCAGACATACCATGTGATGAATTAATGTTAATTTTATTGAAAAGCTGTTGAATTTTTTTCTCTTGAACATGGGGAAATTCGCTTACATTGGTAGAGAGGAAGTACAGGATTTTATCCTTATCTTTGTATTGATTGAACCGACTGAAAAAATTATTTAGAAGAACAGCTTCATTCTCTTTCAGTTCTATTCTGCTCGTATTACCTTTCATTCTTCCTTTCCTCCCATTCCGCACTTCGTCAATTGTTAATTGATTATTCTTATGAAGTTGACGTACCATTTTCACAATTACTCTTTGAATTCTGTTTAACCGTCTCTTATTTCCATCCTTAAAAGCTTGTTTTTTATCTTTGAATAATTTTTCTAAATTCTCATCTATCACTTTTTCACTGCGAAAGATATAGTAGACAGATGACTTTTTGGTTCTTTTCAATATATCAATGACTTGATCATCCAAATTTTCAATTAACACATAAATATTTTCTTCCTCTAATATTGCTTGCTATTCTATTTTTTCAAGCATTACGTGTATTGCTTTCAAATTATAGCTCTCTTGACTATTTTGCTTTCTGACCTTATAACGTAGTTGTACATTTCTTTCGAATTTAGACTTTAGCATAATGTTTAAATGATACTTAGTTTTTACATTGCATCATATGAAATATTGTAAAAAAAATTGATTTTGTTAAATAGCATACTTTCATTTGGGAGGAAAGTGTAATGATTACCAAGATTCTCCACTCATTGAAACCTGTTAAGTAATATAAGCACCTTTCATTTGCATCCCCTAATAGGAAAATGAAAACTCTTGGATACTTACTAGTACAAGTTTGAAGAGCATTGACCAGTGTTCTATAACATTTTGTCAAAGCAGGTCCAACCTGATATCCTTCCACCCGTTTTCTTCATTAAGAAAACATTTGCAATAAGTTCTTACCAAAGTTTTCGATCTAAACAAAGCAGGAATTTAAAGATAATATAAAGAATAAAATTTTTTAATTTGCCATTGGGTATTTTTGTACCCACACCTGCCCAACTAATGAATAAATAATAAAATGCAACATTATGCAAAACCAGTGTTTTTTTCTTTGGTCATCCAAAACGATTGTTCGTTTTGCCGTGATGATTTAGTAGCAGCTAAAATAATATACTAGAATAGATATTTAAGTAACCTATTTTATACTCAGGCACGGTTTCAGGGGTACGATCGTCCCCTTCGCAAACGATTTAAGCATAATATGTGATTATTTCAATAAAAAATAATTTTTTAGTGTTTTTCATTCGATAGAAATCATTTTTTGAAGAATTTTATGATCTGCCATCAATAAACAATGTCTTTAAAAGACTAGCTTTCATTTGTAAGTTTTGTGAACCTCATAAATCATTGCCATTTTTGGCAAACATGATTAGATTTTGAATAAATTGCAAATATATAATCTTTTTATAATATAAAGTAAAAATTTGAAGCCCCCTCTCCCATTCGAAATATTCTAGGATCGCGCCTGTTGGTATTACACATTTATTTATTAGTAGCATTATGATGTAAAACGAAGACATAAATACGCATGTAGAAATTTTATTCCATTTTTTCTAATTAAGGAAAGCCTATTTTAATGTGAATTGAGAAAATACCTACACCCTAAGCGATTGCTATATCTCGAAAACACTTTGAGATTGGTCAGACGCAAAAATTATACTCCAGTATAACAATAATAAAACGCTTCAGAGCGTCTTTAATCATTGAAGGACAAACTTGTTACTAAAATTCCCAAAAGAAGTGGTTAATTTCGTGACTTTGTCTTTTTGCATTATGCTCAGGTTTTACAAGTTTTATTCTCTATCCGTACCCGCCCCAATATAACATTGGAACCCATATCAGTTCTACCCGCAAGTAGCAGCGTGGAAAAGCCACTTAGCTCTTGTCGAGTCCCCCTTGCCTAAGCTTTGTTTGGAAGGAGAACATTATCACACCAAATTCTGTAGTTAGGTCATAGTGCAATGATTCTCTAAAAATAGACTGCACTCTCTATAAATACAGTCATCAACTATTGAGAAAAATATGTTATCCCTAAAATTGCCGTAGGTAATTGAGATGAAATGAATCAATTTAGAAACTCTTTATAACCTGTAATCAGATTTCATTAAAGGAAGTCCGGAAAAATAATTTTTTCTATGGTTTATGCCAAACAAAATATTTTCTAGATGTCTCAGTAAAATGCATGGGGCCTATAAATTCCCAATTACTTCCAAAATCTATCAAATGTTTCCTTTAAAAAAATGCAGCCCCACAATGCACATTGTTTCACCATACAGGAAGATTTAAAGAAATCGTTAAAAATAATTTTTTCTATGCATTCTCAAGAAAATATTAGGGCGAACGTAAAATATTTCGTGTAATGGTTGCAAACATTATATAAATTTATATCTAGCCAAAACATGTGATAATTTTCAATTGCAATTTCTTCATCCACTATTTCGCATTTGATTTTTGTTTCTTGCAGCATTACAACATGATACTTTTCATGTTTTAAAGTATACTCAATTTCACTAAATTTTGACATTATTCCATTTATATTATTCGAATATACATGCGGTAAAATTCTGATGCTTTTCGAGGAGTTAGATCGTTTGTCAGGTGTTAGTCAATTTACGTGGATATTAACCAAATGCTCATCCTTCTTGGCATTTAATTTAAGATTAATAATTCGCAATTGACTTCCAGTGTAAGTGTTACGTTCTTTGAGCTCTCTTCATTTCATTAATACAGTATTTTCTAAGTCTTGTTCTTCTTTACTTAGTCCTCTAGATAAATATACAGGATGCTTCAATTTATTGTATTATTTTAATTTGTGAGCATTATCCAGAATAACGTTTGCTTCTATCGACTCTTTGATTCGAACAAGTATTGCCCGCCTCCTGTCTTTGTTGTATTTACCTAGGCGATTCATATCAGAAATTTTATTTTCATTAAAATCTTCATTTAAAGTTTGAAAGAGTTGAATAACATTGTTTTTCTGTTCCGTTCTTTCTCCATTAGAGCTTTTACCACTCTCGGGAATACCTTTTATACGAATTTCTAGATTTGTATATATTTGTGATGTATATGATTGTGTAATATTCTTACATGAAAATGACTTAATAATGTCGGAATATTTCTTCATTTAAGTAATTGCTGACGAAACATTTTTAACGTATTTGAAACCTCTTTCTCATAACTTGAAGTAGAGCAATTGTCGTATTGCCATAATAAACTCCCATTTATTTTACTAGAACCATTTAGCACCTCCTAAATGTTTTTAGTTAGACCACTGCAAGATAAATGCACTAGTTTTTTTACATGTTGCATACTTTAGTTTTTTCAGATTTTTGTTCTATCTTAGTTAAGCATAGATTGCATTTCATTGAAAGATTTTTGTTTGTGCATTTTGCACACATTGTATGTGAACTTAAGTTGGTGAGCATTGCTTGTTTATTGCCACAGTTTATGAAGAATGAATGTTAAAGCGTGAGAGTACTTTTCACAATATGACTCCGCTTTCTGATCCTATGTTTGCTTTTAGTGATTTTAATTTACCTTCTATAAATGATGATGACGTTGCCATTATTATTAATACACTCAATACTTATTAGTTAATTCAGATATTAGAATGTCAAACGCACAACTGTGGACATACTGCATAATCCAATTAAACGATAGAAAGAAAAAAAAATCAAGATCGGACATTATATTCAAAACATATAGCTCTGATTTACCTATTTATCATTTAATAGAATTAGCATTATTCCACGTAATTTGAAAAATTGTTAAGCAAATATCTACAGCTTTCACTTTTTGGCAAATCACTAGTAGACAATGTGCTTCGCGTTAATTTTAGCACGCGACCATTAGCCATGCAGAAACATTCTACGTGGACTGCAGAAATTGGATAAGCAACAGGTACTTGTTTGCATAATAAATATGTTTGTTATGAATTACTATAAATATGTACAAAGCAAAGTATATGTTAAAGGAGAATATATTCCTCAGAATTTAACTTAAGTTTATTCGGTTTGATTTATTAACTGTTGCTAACTGAAAATGTGCTGCTAAGCATTTCATGTGTGTAGCGACGTGGCCTACGTAAAAGATTCTCGTAGGCCATGCGGTAGCGATCACAAGGCAGTTGCGAGGGGATATTAAATGGTATTAGCCTTGGTTGATACTCACATTTAAGTTATGCCTAGGTATAGGGAGATTTTGAATCATGCTTAGCTGGCTAGCGATTGTTTGGTTTGCATATATGAATAAATCCGAAATAGGCTTGTCAACCAACCCTAGGTATTACTATCTTATTTTAGATCCAAATTCTGTACATTGTAGGAGACCTATAATTCACCGGTAATGACCGTTTTATCTATTATATCGTATTGTTAACTCTTTATTATTTTTAAATGTAGGTTAGGAAGCTGCTGTAGTTTACAGTTAGTTTGTGTATAGTTTACTTTTTATCTTGTCGCAGCTAGTGTCGTGCCTTGTTGCTATTTTAACCGTATTATAGGTAGGCTAGGAAGCTGCTCTAGGCATTATGTAGTTTTTAATTGTTTAGCAGCTAGTGTCCATGCGTCATTGCTTCTTATGTTATCGTGTTAACACCACACAATATTGAGTGTGAGAATAAGTCGAATTGTGACTGGGTTTTTATTAGAACAGTTAGGGCACAGATAATAAACATTCTCCTTGTGAGCTTGAGCTGAGTCTCTGGAATATGGAACTCTCGGAACAGCGGATGGACTCTCGGCGATTGGATACCGCTTCAAGCAGTTGCCCACTTCTGTAACTTTGAACTAGAGTCTCTTGGATCTACCTAAACAGTAGTGGTTACTTGTTATGCTTACGTGGAATATAATATTAGTTCGTTTTTTAGACCAAAATCATTATGTGGATAATTGGTAATGTTCTCTTTTAAATATTATGTCTTACTAACTTAAGTACTAATTAACAAAGCGTTTTATGCCAAACTATTTTTCTATACACTGAGTCAATTTATTAAGTCGTGTTGTAAGCATTCATAAGAAAGTTGCAAGTGATCATTCTCAACGTGAAAAGTACTTTACTGCTATAAGCAATCTCTTAGAATTCATTGAATTTGACATAGTACTTTTTTAAAATCACTTAGCTAACCTCTTTCAATAACTCAATGTTTTCTATTGATACATGAACTTCGTGGACCACAAACTATTATTTTCCAATGAATTTGAAGTTTCTCAAGAACTTGTAATACAGTAACTGAATCTGCTGAAGTATTTAATGATTTTTTTCTCCGTCTTCTTTGTACGAGCTTCAAAATTACAATTTTTTTCTTCTGAATCCCGAATATCTAAAGACATTGATCTATTCATAAAGAAATTATAATCTATTTCAAAGGATCTAAAACCTAGAGGCTGTGGTATTGACCAAACATTAAACAAATTTTCAAAAAAAACATGCAAATGAAATGTCTATTCATTTATTAAAACTCTTTCAATTCATTATTATTGATGGTAATGACTCTGGGATGCGCAAAATTGTAAAAATAATTCCTGCTCATAAAAAGGTTAAAAATCTGAGGTTTCGAATTTTAGGCCGATTAATATTTTATTTAAGGTTTCCCTTCTTTTTGAAAAATTATCTTTTTATCAATTATATTCAATAATTACTAATCAGATATCATATAATTAACACGGATTTCGATCTGGAATCTCTACAATATCGCAATTATTACCATTTACTAAAGAAATTAACAATTGCTTAGATTCCAGCCCCCCACTTCATGTAACATATATAATTGAGTATAAATGTTAACTTCTTACCTAAGTGAACGCACTCAATTGTTATCAGTAAATTCACATTTAGCAACGCTAAGACAGTAATGAGTTGGTAATTTTTTTAAGCGGTTAATTTCCTACCCAAGTGAACATCAAAAATTACAATATTAAGAAGATATCTACAATTATTCGAAATAGTCCTTTTGTGAAAACATACTACTTATATCATCATCACACTTCAAATGAAGTTAAGTTTGGCATAGCTTCAAGTAGGTGCTTCCAAAAAAATACTTCTCTGAAGGGAGAAAGAACAACCAATTTTTAACGCTAAAGTATTTTTCTAATACAATATTTTCCGGGTTTTGAAGACACGCATACACAATCCTGAGTTCTTTTAAGTATTTAGTTTTCCAATATAACATTAATGCAATCTTGGATAGCCTTTTCTATTTCAAGCTTCACTAATGTTGGTAATTTCAAAAATTTGAACTTCGCAATGGTTGCTGCATCACGTTCACTTGGATAGTGCACTGCAAGTCTTTTAACACTTTAGAAGTTTATGTGAAAAGGACAATTTTTAGTTATTGTAATATAAAGTTCGTCCAAAACAATATATTCGAAACATTTATAAAATGATGGACTAAGGTTCCAACATTCTTTCAGTTTTAGGTTTTTGAGTCTGCAAATTTCGTGACAAATGAAATTCCCATTCATAAATCAATAACTTAATGTCATATTTATGAGATTTTTATTGTTTTTAACAAAGTTGCTAGGGATCATCGCAAATTCTTTGAACAGCCAATAATTGTATTGTTGTTAAATTTCTCAAATCTTATAGAGAGTTTTTCGTTATAAGTGATTGTTTTCCATTTTCCAGATATTACTCAATGAAATAGATCTCTTAAACTTATTGATAACATATCTAGAATCAGGTAGACGTCGCTTGTGAACATTTGTTTCAGATAGATCAATTCTAAATGTGTTAGTTTTACTAAATATTTGATAGAACACAGTGATTCTGAAGGTAAATTATAATATTCTTCTAAAGACAACTTTGTAATTGCAGGCAAGTTGCTGACAATTGCAAAAAATGCATTGTGTGAAACAGCACAATATTTTAGTGAAGGAATGAAGATTTTTGAAAGATAAAAGGCTAGCACATCCACAGATCCCAAATCAATTTCAAAAATAACTTCAGTAATATTAGCGTTACATGCCAATTATAATAATCTATCAAGCATTTCGTCTCTGATAATAAATTGTGACAGAAGTCATGATGTAAATTAGGATTACTTGGAATGTGAATATTTCTCCAAAGTTCCCAGTCTTTATACTGAGTTTATTCCAATATTTGCCAAATCTTGATATTGTTTCACAAAGAAAAACCTGTGATATGTAACCAAATATTTTTTACCCAAATGTTTTCAAGTAGACCTAGTGCGTTGAAAGTGATTTCCATTCCAAAAACCAGTTTGTACAAAGCCACTTTAACACTCACAGAAGCACTGCTAGAAATTGGTAGAAACATAGTAATAATATAAAATAAAAACTATAATTTATTGCAACAATAAGGAATAAAAAGATCCTACATATACGCTGTTGCTCAGCAACACTAATACTACTTAGGAGTATACACAAGCGTATGCATAGTGGATAAAACTGCATTAATTTTTGCTTTACTCTTTGTAATTTTTTTTCTTTGTTTTAGGTACTGTACGCCTGACGCCATCTTACGGACTTTATTGTTTACAAACACTTTGAAACTAAGTTTTCTGTCCTGCTCGACGCCCAGATATTTGACAGTGTCATTGTTGTGTATTGGTGGATTGTCGTCAGAAATGTCAAGACAGATGTTCTTAGAAAGCTCTTCAGCATCGTTTGGCCTAAAAATGAACTGTCTTGCCCTTGTTAATTGTCAATTTGTTCTGCTGAAAGAATTTGTGCTTTCTTGTAATTCTTTTGTTGCGATAATTGGACTGCTATTTCTATTAATGACACATACGTCTTGATTATGATCGTTATTCTCTTGATTATATTCATTATTACAATTTTTATTCCCTTGGTTATGTTCGTGATTAGGATCTCGAATATAATCTAGGTGATTACATCAATTATCCCAGTCAATGTTGAACAGCAACCTGATCTAATATTAGGAGGAGTTAGTTTCTCATCCACTCTGCTGCAAAACTTTGAGTAAATCATGCTAGTATAATGACCTAATATAATAACCCCTTCCTATATCACTGCACCTTTTTCTTATTTTTTGCACCTTATTTTAAACCCTAACTTTTCTTGTTCTAAGCCATTCTTTACCCGTCTTAATGTGCTGTGGACTCTTTCTATTCTAAACTGGTGGTGGAAACTTTTCAAAAAATCTAAACACTTTCACGCTATGCCGAAAGCAATCATTTACTAAGCAACAAAATGCTTGATCATATCAGTCTATAATGTGAAAGAAATATAATTTAAATCAATTTAATAATTTTAATAATAAAACATGCTGAATAATACAATAATCTATTAAATTTATTTACAAATTTAAAATTTGTAATTAATGAATTCGAAATACCAAATCAATGCAAGGTCGAATTCTCCAATTTAATTTCTAAAACGAAGAAGGAATCTTTGGATTGTCTAAGTGATATTACTGCAGGTGTAAAAACACAACAGTCTCTCCCCGATAAATATACCCCAAAAGTTTCACCTACCGCACAAGTACACAAATCAAAAATCATAGTGTCAAGCAAATTATTACAAAAGAAAACTAAATGCCAAAGAATGCAAAAAATTAGTAGGCAATGTCGAAAAAATTATCAAAAATATTGATGATAATAATGCAATCATTGATCACCTCTCAATTTCAAATAAAAATGACATTATTCTGCAATGTCCTAGTGATTATGAAACCAAGATTATTGAGAAAGAATTATCGAAAATTAAAAATATTACACTAAAATCCTCAAGTAAATTCATGCTAAAATAAAACTATGAGGTATTCCATTGTATGAAGATGTAGAATATTTAGATTATTTCAAAAATAAATTATTTGAAAGAAACGATAAATTATTCAATGAAATTAAAGAGGAAGAATTTTCATTAGTGTTTTCATGCACCAACAAATATTACAATTGTAAAGAAGCGATCTTCAAAGTTTCTCCAAATGTGAGATCAATACTTCTAAATAATAGAATAAGATTTGGTTTTGCAAAGTTGCATGTCAGTGTGGTAAATTTGGTCACACAAAAAATTCATGTGTAAATCATATTAATAATTGTATGTTTTGCATGAAAAATCACAATTAAATAGAATGTCCAAACAAAAATAACAAAAAGCAGTATTTATGCATTTTAATTCCAATAAGCATAATAACAACGCAACAAATCATATTACATTTAACAAAGAATGTCCTCTATACAAAGAATAATTACAAATTACAAGATTAAAGACTAAGAATAAATAAATTCACCCTTAATAACAAAGATATCACTTCATTTATATACAAACAAACATGAACACTTGCATAATGCATTCGACAGAGCGAGCTTAAATTTTGATAAGAATAAAATGAAGCTTAATATTGAAATACAAAGTTCATGGTCCTAAACAAACAAATGATGAGAAACTAAGCCTACAATTAAACAGTAAAACCATTGAAGAAGAAAAGAAAATTGTATACCTAGGTATTATTTTTGATAAAATATTAATGTTTAAAGAACATATGAACAAAATAATAAAAAAATGGCTCAAGGTATCAAAACACTCTGTAAGTTACAAAGCTTTATACTAATTAAATGGAAAACAATAATATTGAAATAGTATATTCTGCCTCAATATTTATATTCTTCATTTTTATTAACAAATTAATTTAACCAATCAAAAAATAAGTTAGAAAGAATGTTGAATTGGAGCTTAGCATCATATGTGAAAAAAGCAATCAAAAAAACATCAGAAAAATTTACATTCTTTTTTCATTAGACTATCTACAAAAACTAAATTCACTACAAATATTTTTCAAAATTAGATCAAACAAAGATATTTCATCAAAACTCCATGTTAGAACTAAGTGCTTTTTTGATGCATCAGTCAAAATTTGGGAGCGTTCAGACGAGCGTCGTTTTGATGTAAATCAATTTGATGAATTGCGTTCAGACGAGCATTATTTTGATGCACGGCCACTTGTTTATTCATCAATTAAGTTTAGTAGGAATTGTGTTTTTCTATCATTGGGAAGATTATAATCAACATCTCAATTACTGATTCAAAACATTAAAATCAAAAGCGAATTGGATTGGATATTAAATTCTATAGATATTGTTATATATTATTGCGAAGAATAAGTAGTTAATTACTGATTGTTCAAAAAACGAAATTACCTGTTTAAAGTTTCTAGAGCCCGGCGGTATACCGATACTGAAACCAATACCACTATGTATGACAATCCCGAAAAATGCTGATAATGGGGTATTTGCATAAAACATTGATCGATAGATTATTTAAAAGTAGGCTGTGTATTGTGTGCAAGCCCGCGGATCAGTGCTTGCTGTATAAAAACTTGAAGCATTTCTGTTGGAGGCCTAAGATACAGCAGTTTGGAAAATTCCGAAATTTCTTAAGAAAATTCTATTAATAATACAGTTACAATTATATGGCTGATTAGCCCACAAGATGTTGTCGCAAATACTTTTACAAAAACGGGCTACTAACAAATTTTTTCTTAAAAAATCAGATTTATAAATTGTGCTCATTTGTATTAAGGTGCATTTATTTCTTTGAATGGCAGAAATCATAATTATGAAATTACATCGTTTTAATTTATGCTCGAGGTCGAAAGGTCCGTTCCATTGCATACATTTAAAAGTTTTAATATACTGGTGATATTAAACATTGTTCCATAGACTGGACTAAAATTCCAGAAATGAATGTTCAATAAGACGCATTAATATTTGTAATTACTATTCCATTTTACATATGAATTCAAAAATATCATTTTAATTGATATAACCATGGTATACTACAACTACCCAGCATTTTTAAAATAACCGTGAATCTGAATCTTCAATTTTAAAAAATGAGAACCGAATATAAAATAACATGACATCACATATCGATTACCATTTGTTCGCATTTAGTTTACAATAATGGAGGAGTCTACAAATGTTGAGTTGATAGAATTATACTTTAAGAATGGAAAATAAGAGATATCATAAATAAATTTTTACTTCATGTTCTCACTGATGATAACAGTTTTATGGTTCAGGAAGCAATTTATTCCCTCAAAGACTGTGGAATTCTTCCGACTACCAGTAATGTTTCCAGTAATTGTTTCTTCAAAAGATATTAGTGTGGGCAGCCTTTTCAAAGCGTGTTAAGATTCCAGCTGTTTTTATCACAAATGGAAACTTAAGCACAGAAACATATGTGGAAATGATCAAAAATTCAGTTGTGGCATTTCTCAAAGCAAAAAAGATGTAGTCTAGATCAGCATTCCAACAAGATGGAGCACGTCCACATACGACGAATCAGACACTATAATCACTAAAAGAACTTTTTCCAGGAGGATTAATTAGTGATCGGACAGACAATTTTTGGCCGGATCTTTCGCCCTCGGACTTCTTTTTATGGGGCTATATGAAAACCCAGGTTTATAGTTCTCCTCGACCAAAAACTCTAGAGGAATTGAGAGAAAACATTTTAAAAGTCTATATTAAAATTCCAATGCAAATGTTGGCAAATGCTATTGATGCTGTACCAAAAGACTCCAAATGTGCATTGATAACAAAGGAGGTCACATTGAAAATACTTTGTAATTTTTTGAAATATGTTCTGTTTTTGTATTTCCGAATAAATACTATTGTTATCTAACAACAAATAAAATAAAAAAGTTATTAAAGTGTTGGGTAAAAGTGTAAACAAAATTCACGGATACTTTAGAAAAGCTCAGTAAGTTATATATATATATATATATATAT
>CABFPE010000169.1:1003358-1013376 GCA_900660155.1 Hofstenia miamia | reverse complement strand
TATACATATATATATATATATATATATATATATATAATATGAGTACAAGTGTGTTTAGTTTAATGATTATCTTAGCCTATAAGAAAAGTATACATATGTATACATGTATACAAGTAATATTGGTATACATCAAGTATAGGCTTAATATACGTATAGCAATAGTATATGCATACGTATACCGTCATATCTTAATTTATAACTCTACAAATATACAAATCGTAAATTGCTAGTTTTCTTTAAAGCAACATTCAAGAACCAACAATAATATTAATTGAATAGGGCGTAATTCCTTACGATTTGCTTTAAAAACCATTGAATGATTGCATCACAGCAAGCAGATAACTTAATGCTGTACCTACGCTTGCTCAAACAATTCAATTATGTTGGTTTTCTTCAACTCCTTACTCGAAGATTATCTCGCAAAAGCAAGCAGTACATTCATTGCTTCACATTGAAGAATTTCTGTTGTAAAAGAACTACTTGAAATATATTTTCATTCAATACAATGATCCAAAAGTAAACACGATATTTATTTTTAAATAATCAATCAGAAACATTTTTCAATTCAAGCACTCTTACCTCACAAATTCTTTGTACAATATTCTTAAATAAAAAACGGTAGCCATTTGTTTTGCATTTTTCTGAAAACAGAAAATTTATAGGAAATGATAATATATACATGGGAATTATAATATTTCTACAGTATGCGAGTCATTCTGCTCCAAGATAACTTCACAACGATGAGGGTAAGTTCTCTTACTGCTGTCAAAATTTAATCAATTCTTATTGATTGAATCTCTGTCTTGATTTTCTCTCTCAAAGCTTCAATGAATGGGGCTTAAGCTGATGATGAAGACTTTCTTTAAGAGTGCCACAAAAGTAATAGTCAACAGGAGAAATATCTAGAGAACGTGGGGTAAAAGGGGACCAATTCCACGCCAAATAACACGATCCTCATGAAAATTATTTGAATGCAATTATGAAAAGTGAAGTGGCAACACCATCATGTTGAAAAGTTTTTGCTGATATCATTTTATTTAGTTGAAGGTGTGGTATGATGAGTAGTTAGGTTGGGGCTCCAGTTGTTTTTTTTTGTGCTGAGCGGTGTCGATTAGGCATATCAAATTTCTCATGCAGTTATGCCGAAAAGCACCCATCCGCAAAGCAGACATCCAATCAATAAATATTGATGAAACTTACCTTACAATTGTGAAGTTCACATATTCAGCATTTACAGAAAAGAAATATGAAAATACGTATGTTTATTAGTTTTTATTTTGTATTTTCTTTCTCATTAAGTTGAAAAATTTATATATATATATTATATGAAATTTCAACTGGTCCCCACCTCAGATATTTTGCCCCCCTTGTGCTTCCCCTAATTCAATATTGCTGGTACGCCACTGTTTACGAGTTATATTTTTTGAAATAAATTGACGTCATATTCACTCAAATGGAGGCCAGATTCATATCCTTGGATTATTGTTTCATAGAATTATCATATTCTAAAAACTTTTATCAATTTAAATGCTATTTCTCCCAGTTGCAATTTTCTGATCTAAATGCCTACTCTAAATTCTCGATCGTTTTCAGAACGATTTTATTTCCAGTTTAAAAAAAATTTCAACAAATTCAAGAATAACCGATTAAAGGACAAAAACTACAGAAACAATTAGCAATTTTTTGAAAATGATTTACTAAATGAAGTCAAGGACTAATAGTATTTTAAATAATAATATTAGAGATATCCTTCTGAAAAATATCACCCAGGGATTTAATATGTAAATATTAGCATGCCTAACTTTTGCGTGCACAAGCCGTCACTAGTTTCATATTATAATAGAGAAATTTTCCATATATCATGCGATATTACAATAAGATGGAATTTGCCAGATTTTACAATTCTCCTATATGATTCAGGAAATTACAATTAAATATATATATATATTGTAGCATCACTAGGGTGCACGGAGTTGCCTGAACAGTAGAAGAAGACTATTTCTCTATTTACAACGGCGTTCATTCCCTTTATACAATGATTCCTATAATATTTAAAAATAACTAGTCAAACTAGCAGAACACGACAAACACGACAACAGCAGACTGGCCGATACTAACAATCCGGTACCTGCCGCCACAATATATGTATATGTAAATTCTATAATTTTTAAAGGTAATGTAATGCCAACAGTAGTACAGGCATTAACTCTCTCTCCCTCATTGCAGTTCTGCATATAGATAAGAAGATATTAATCTCAGTTACCACTTAATTATGCCTTTAAAGCTTACCTAATTTGGCGTCATCACTCATTTTGTGTTGTGCGAGACAGTTGCAACACTTGCAAACGGATTGTTCAATGTAAGGAAATTATCATATAGAGATGTATCTACAACAAGACTGAATACGTTTCTATATTTGTCAGATCAAAACTATATTGAGTATATGAGATAACGCAATATGAAGGCCATGCCTTATGCACTTTCAACATTTTGCATCGATGGGTATACCTATATCTGAAAACCATGATTCAGAGACATTTCACCACAGCATGCATGTGAAAGTAGTTCCACAATTTCCATTTCAAGAGAGCGACTACTGGAGGAAATAGATAAGGTTAAATAATATTTCACAAATGAAATGCTTGATAGGTTTATATCAAGGACATGCTATGCGAATATTACTGAAGTTTCGTTACTTGGATGTGATAGATTAACGTATAGTGGATATGCTTGCTTATTAAACCTAAAAAATCTTCAATGTCTTTCATTAAAAAAATGTGAAATTTCACATTATGCATCTTCTGCAATTGTTAACAACTTGCTTGGGATTACCAAATTGGTTTTAGAAAGTTGTCGTGAATTAACTTCTGGATCAATATCTTCTATAAAAAATTTAGTAAAACTAACATATTTAGAATTGAATTTCAATGAACCGAAACTCACACGCGACGTACTTGCTACATTATCTATGAGTTTACCAAATATCTCTCATTTCGTAATCTACCCACCAAATTTAGGCTTTGGTGTCATTCTTACCAAAACACTTTCTATAAAGTTTAGAAATTTAACAACACTAAGTTTAACATGCCTTAAAAGAGATTGCGATGATGCTATTGCAAATATATTGAAAACCAACCGTAATCTCATAAACATGAAAATAAGTAGTAGCATGATTAATGGAACTTTCATTTTTCACGCAACTGGCAATCTCAAAAAATTTGAATTGCCGCACTGTTGGACACTTTGTGCAGCATTTTACTATATATAAGAAATAAGTGACATCATAACATGAATTTTTCAAATTTTAAAAGACTCTGTATATTATCAAGATCTATATTATGGAAAGGCAATCGTCAAAATCAATTTTCTCAAATTGCCAACGTTATTTAAACTAGATATATCATGTTTTGGTCGCAAATGCATTAAAATCATATTAGAAAACTGTATACACCTTAAGGAGCTTAGCCTGAATTTTATGAATTATCATGAACAGGAAAACGAGTTTAGATTTGAAAAAAACTTGAGCATTGAAAAATTGAGGGCTGAAAACTGCTACAAATTTCGTAAATTCATTTTTATCAACTACTTGCAGCCATTCCAAATTTAGTGTTAATTGAAGGTGAAACTTATGAGAAAATTCGGTATACTCAGTTGAAAAAATTTTGTAAAAGGTGATATCTACTTAATTTGAGCATGTCCTACAAGGGTAGAAACTACTAAGAATGCAATTTATACTTAGCTATTTGTAAGTGGGTGAAGTTAATACATTGAAGTTTTGTGCATACTTACATAGGCCATAGAGGTGTCAATTTAATCTGAATCTACATAATTAGAGGCCGTCTTTTCAACTCAACTAAACGGTTATCTATTTTTATTATAAAGAAATTTTGATACGTTGTTCTAAACAAATGAATTCTGAATGTTATATTATTACTAAATTCTAACAAGCGTATTTAATTTGAATTCATGGTGTGTTTTAATACACAGTATACTAAATATTTGTTCAAATCCTTTTTTTCATCTTACGTTATTTCTGCACCTCTTCTATTATGGGTTCAATTGTAGCTTTGGCGAACAAGAAATAAATGCTCAGACATATAGCAGCACTTTTTATCTATTCCAGACAGAATTTTTAATGAAGCGCAAAACATATCCTAATGCATGATAGTGGGAATCTAAATAGATTTTAGCACAATATATATATATATATATATATATATATATATATATACAAATCCAAATTCTAGGAAGTGAAAGGAGCGCATCAACCCTTTTTCAATAGGTAATTTATATAGAGAAAACTAGAAAAACATAATCACCAGGCAATCAAATGAAATGATATCAGTGAACAAGTAAACAATAGGAAATGCAGTGGACAAAGCGCTCTAGATTTTCGCATTTTATCTCTGACAATGAAAGTTCATTCAGTAATACACATTTCTTTTATGTGTACTATCTATTGAGCAGAAAATGCACAATCAGATGTGATATTGCTAAAAAAATATTAGCATGGCTACCTCATACGCTGCAACAAGCATAATCGATACATACAAATGTATAAGAATAGTTTCATTTAGTAATATTTGCGAGTATATATAATGTTTAAATATAAGAAACACAATTTATATGTACATGTACATACATTTCCTGCTTCGGATTATTTGAAAATTTTGATAGTAAGGGAGACTCTCTAAGTGGAACTAAATACCGGTGCACAATTTCGCCAGGGCACGGGCACCCACAGACTGTCCTTGATTCAATGAAATTGGCACTAGTAATATTGAAATAATTTTTCCCAAGTTCTAGTCGTAAATGAATTGTGCTAGTACATTCAATTGCACTGAATAGTGTTCGGAAAAACAACCAAATTTAGCTGTAGGTTGTGAAGCCAGAAATTACTTTAGATATTCTAATCATTTTAAAATAAGCAGCTGCTTAACTATACAAAATTCTGCGTTTTTTGTACTATTCTCAATGTAATACATTTTACTATTTCCATGTGCAAAATATATTTTCAAAAGCCAATGCCTAGCCTTATGTGACGACTTACTATAAGGTTATGAACAATAGGAAAGCTAATACGAATAAAAGCCCCTATATTTATACCTANATATATATATATATATATATATATGATTGGCTAGGATATTTAACTATAATTACCTTTTGATTTACCCTCTAAATCTACATATTATTAACATTACTTTGCTATTAGCAGACCCCTCTATTACATTTATTTATGAAACTTGGGAGTGAGTACTATTTTAGACTATTTTAGAGACTGAAACAGTAGCAGTAAACCAGACATGCTCATATTGTGTCATTACACGAAATATTTTTGTAGTAAGATTTTCCTTGTCGATAGATGGCGCTTTAAAATGTGATTTTATTAGCTATCTTAATACATTGATAAAATTTATTTTTTGCTTTAATGGGCAAGCAATATCATATAATCTTGCATCACTCTCGGATTGTTGAAATTCGAAAGCTACTGATTTTATATAACTACTGAAATTTAGAAAAACTTCAAAATTTAATTGAGCAAAATTGCATTGAATTCGCCCTTGAAATCAAGGGAAATGTCATTAAAATATTGAATTTCATAGCACAGACATTCGAGAAGAAAAGGTATTAATTCATCAATCTCGGAATCTGATAAGCTGATATCTAAAGTGTATATTTATATTTAAACAGCTTTGATTTCACGTTTATTTGATTGAGCAAATTGTCCATTTATATTGACTACAAAACATAGTAAGGCGCTCGTTTTTCTTTCTACTTTGCAACCATAGCAGTACAATGAAGTAATGAGGTAAATCATATTAGTTTATTATTTTATATATTGAAATATTTCATAATACTTGTAACAACGTTCTGTGAATTTTTATAAAATGTGCCCTATTAATGTTTTTGAGCAGCTAAAGTATATTTCTATATATGTTTATTTTTTCGTCATTTCCAACTTGAATTACATCGTTACAATTGCATATATTCAAATAAACATAAATAGAGCATAGACTTATTAACACAATTTTAAATATATTCAGATTGAAAGGAAAGTCTAAATATTTTACATTAGATTTACAGCTACCATTGTATGAAGGGGCACTTAAATGAAAAGCATGTATCCATTCATTTATATTTGTAAGCTTAGCTATTTTAATATTAAAAATTCAAAGGATTTGNTATATATGCTTATTTTTTCGTCATTTCCAACTTGAATTACATCGTTACAATTGCATATATTCAAATAAATATAAATAGAGCATTGACTTATTAACATAATTTTAAATATTAAGCAGATTTACAAAAAAATCTAAATATTTTACATTACATTTACAGCTACCAAGCCATTACGAAGCTCCCATTAAACGAAGTCGTGGACCACCGTCTAGAATACCCTAGTGCTCGAACATTTAGCTTTCCATGAAAATTAATAAAATAACCTGACAAAGAAAAGCAAATTAAATCCAATGAATTTATGTCATCACCAAAATAATAAATTGCACTACTTTTATACTTGCAAATAATAAACATTCAAATATTTGGCTAGTACCTGTTATTCTAAGTTGTTGACAATTTTCAATTCTCTGATTATCCTTCGTCTGCTGATTACTCACGTCAGCATTAAGTAGCATTAGCGAGTTCGGCCTTTCACCGTTTGTCAAATATACTGCCAAATTAATTAATATGAAAAAATACTGCATTATAATTTTACAAATAATTAACTAATCATAATCATGTGTTGTACAATTAATATTTATTTCAAAGTTCAGTCTTAGTTCTTTCATCTAATTTTCTCAACTTGACCACACATGATTGGATTACGTTACACTTGGACTGCTTCTTGCTATGGAAAAAGATTCAAATTCTCTCCATACGTAATGTTCATGTATATTTAAGGTTTTGAGTCTATGGAAGCAACAAGGAACTCGGACTGCTTCTTCCTATGGAAAAAGATTCAAATTCTCTCCATACGTAATGTTCATGTATTTATAAGGTTTTGAGCCCATGGAAGCAACAAGGAACTTGGACTGTTTCTTGATATGTGCAAAGATATTCCAAACCCATCGAATCATGCTGTGGTTTCAGATTGAGCATGGCTTTAATAGTTTTGATCTATAAGCGTATAAAAATGTTTTATAGGATCATAACATTTCTTCAAAAATCATTGGGCTGTTTAAAGTTACATTCGGACGCAACTTTTCAAAATTTCATTTTCAGTTGAATAATATTTTCTCAAGCATTTCACATTGTGCTAATAGTAAAAGTAAATAGCTAGTATTGTTGAAAAAGGAATGGCCAAACATGATCCTTTAGTTATCTAGAGGTAAAATATGCACCTATCGACTTTCACCGTGGTAATTTACCAGTATGTACATATTTAAGAATGCATAAATATATATATATATATATATATATATATATATATATATATACATTGTAGCGGCAGTTACTGGAATTCAGCCTTAATAAACTTTTGGGCTTGAAACGAAGAGACAAGTGACGTCACATGTTATGATTTCAAATGTTAAATTTCATGGTAGTTCTGCTACCTAAGTCTTGTTTACTATTATTGATAAATTGTTAAACTTAAGGAAACAGTCAGGAATGGGAATTATTGTATTACAATATTATTGTTTGCTGTTACACAATAATTGTTCCTCATGAAAAACAAAAACGCAATAATTGAAATAATTGCAATATATTGGTCCACATTGACTGCTCTTGAAAACACTGTAAGATATCAGAAAATGTTTTAATTGTATCAAAATTTAATCAAAAACTATTTCGTTCACTACAGCGGCAGCCCAGAACATCGTATTTGCTTGTAGAAATATTTGCGCCTCCAGGTTTGTAGGGAGTAAACATTTGTGAAAGTTGCTGTAAATATAATTTACGCTACTGAACAGTCTTTCAGCAAGATTGAACGTCGGTGCAATCCACGTGAGGCAGCCAATATTTCGTCAACTTTTTCCTTTGTCTTGTAGAAATCGTTCTGCAAAGCTTGTAGAGGTTGATGCTGTTATAACCACAGTGGACTTTTCCAATTTTCCAAGCATAACTTGTTCTTGAGCAGACAGGCTATTCTTCAATAGTCTTGACAATAGCTGTTTCAAATTCACCTGAATGTACTATGCCTTCGGTACTTGAAAGACGCCTAGAAAGTGTCGGATAGTCCTGTAGAAGTGTATCAAAAAGAAGACGCACATCTGATAAATTGCAGTTTGCTTCCTGCAACTTGAGGCAAATTGACTCAAACTTTTCTAGATGAGTCAATAAATCTCTCAGCTCAAGATAATCTGTGGCATTGGGAATTAGAGGTGCCATGTCGGGATCAGCTCTGACCAGGAACGGTGATGTATCAAAATAGCGCTTCAGCATGGCAAATGTTGATTACCACTGGGTGGCATTTCGTAGAACGGGTCGAAGATCAGTTTGCCTTCTTAAAATGGCTGATTTTTTCAGTTTGCTGAGGGTTTTCATTAATATATGTACCCGATCATTCAACAAAGATGAAAAAGCAAGTAAAGGAGTTTTAGACTCACCCAGATTTCCCTCATCCTCGTAAATGGTAAATAATTCCAAATAATGAGTAGATATGCCTATATCCGCCTATCCAACTATAATTATCCCAAATGTATTTGGTAAATTTTCCGCAATCTTTTGTTCTACTTTTCTTGTCTAGCTCTGCAATGTGCTTGACAAGTGTTTTGCGACAAATTGGTTCCAAATTGCTGTACTTCTGGGTTAACTTCTGCCCCGCGAAAGAGAATTCATGACCATCTGTGATTACCCAATCTAACCACGAATAAACTGTTTCAGCCTTTTTATGATAGTAACAGAGAATAAAGGCATTTTGTTTCAAATGGGTAGGGTTCCAGCTAACCGGGGTGCTGGGGTGATGCACCCCTGAATATTTTTTCTTAGGGGCCAGCAAAATGACAATTTAACAGATGTTGCGTTCATTTAGTTTTCCACTCAGTCTATCTCTTTCAACATTTTTTGAAATATATATTTGAAGAAGTGATTTGTGTAATTCTTGAATCACAGCCATTACAAGTGTGGCACAAAATCTATATTTTCGACCTATTTCATTTGTTCTTATCTTCTAATTAAAACAAAAGATAAGCCTTAGTCAGTTCTGCATATGGACATGAACATATCCATTCCATTCCATTTCCAGATTGTGAAATGGAAATGTAATGGAAATTTGTGGAAATAAAAATTCAAAAAACCGACATTCTCAACACCCTAAATGTGCTTAAGAAAATATAAATATTTTAAGAACAGTAAAAAATTTTTGATAATAACCAAAATACGTTTACGTTTAAGTCATACAGAGCATTGAACACTTTCTCCAGAATAGGAAGAGACTTGTATAAACTACCAGGCTAGTCAGTCTTAAAAAGTTATTTCATTTGTGCAATCTCTGCGCGAACAAGAGAATTC
The DNA here is from genome assembly GCA_900660155.1 of Hofstenia miamia. NCBI lineage: Eukaryota > Metazoa > Xenacoelomorpha > Acoela > Hofsteniidae > Hofstenia > Hofstenia miamia. The sequence goes on along the minus strand of CABFPE010000169.1, from coordinate 1,003,923 downwards.
AAAAGAACACATGACGAATACAAGTCAAAATTTTGTTAATGTAAACCACATTGACATATTTGCTTCAGCACACTGTTACAATTAAAGCAGTTGTAAGACTTTGGACGAATCTGGCAGTTGGCTTTGAACCTTTAGCATTATCCGGATGTCAACGTTTATTACTACTATTCAGTGCAATGCAAAGATTCAAGCATGCTCATAATTTGAACAATTAAAGAAAATTGTGAAAATGTCTAAGTTTTAAAAACAACAATACAAATATATATCATGGAAACAAATTGCTCATCATAATGTTAAAAAAATTTTAAGCGACGAAATAACTAAAATTTCGTATTTCCTCATCCAATAAACAGGTTTTCACATCCATTTTGTCATGTTGCAGATGTAGCATGTAAATGTCTGATATTGAATGCAAATTGGGGATACAATGTGGCCTTCAAATTAACTAATACTCTTGTACATGCATTAATGCATTAATAATCAAAGAGACATCACTAGTATTTTCAGAAATGACTGTTGGACCCGGCTACAGCCTGCTAACGGACCAGAATACATATATATATAT
>CABFPE010000169.1:938132-976417 GCA_900660155.1 Hofstenia miamia | reverse complement strand
TTTTTGGCACATGTGATTTTGTAGCATGTCCTGATATGATTCACTTGAAACTGTTCCATCAAAGAAGAATGGTTCGATCTTCACTTGAGTAGATATCCCCATCCATTTACAAATTTTTGGTAAGTGCAATCCAGTAGAATTGTCTGTTGAGGATTAGATACAGACCAAACTATACAGTTGTGACTATCGAATACACCATCAATTGAAAAGTTGGCCTCATCTGACCAAATGATCTGAGTATTTAGGTGACGATTGTTCAGCATCATTTGGGCAAATTGAAGTCTCGGGTTTTTATGTGATTGCTACACACATGAAATGCTTAGCTGTGCATTATCAAATAATTAATCAATCTGAATAAGAATAAGTTAAATTCCAAGGAATTTATTTTCCATCAACATAATGTTTCACTTTGTAGCGTGAGGCAAATATGGTAGCACCAGTCAATAGGTTAAGCACTTTACTTCTGGATGCTCCGCTTCGGCTGGAAGCCATACGAATTGGTCATCTTGGATTTTACCTAAAGTAGTTTTGTTACTTGGATGAATTACCAATGTTACATGTATAAGTTATAAGTTCTATGTTATTCTGTTTCTCGTTTCCCACTACTTAAATATAATTAAAAGAAGCGTAACAAGCTTTTATTAAGTAATTCAATACAGGCAATTTATGAAAAAATTATAAAAAAAGTTTCTGTAAGGGTATCATCTGCTGCTACCACCATTTCCGAACGCATGACAAAATTAGCAAAAGCATTGGCAATTTCATTTAAAGTTGTTATTTCACATTCTTCTATTATTCTTACCACAAGTGATTGCAGAGTACTTGGGTTATTGATATGATAAACTTTCGCCTTCAGTGCTTTACAAAACCAAAAATCCAAGGCATTCAGGTCAGGTAATCTAGCAGGCCAAGCTTTTGAAAAACTTCATCCAACGATCCGATCGCTACCAAATTTCTCAAATAGAAAGTTAGTCACTATCCTTCCATAGTGAGGTTGTGCACCATCTCGCATGAATAAAGTCGAGTTGATGTCCGGAATTTTTGGCACATGTGATTTTGTAGCATGTCCTGATATGATTCACTTGAAACTGTTCCATCAAAGAAGAATGGTTCGATCTTCACTTGAGTAGATATCCCCATCCATTTACAAATTTTTGGTAAGTGCAATCCAGTAGAATTGTCTGTTGAGGATTAGATACAGACCAAACTATACAGTTGTGACTATCGAATACACCATCAATTGAAAAGTTGGCCTCATCTGACCAAATGATCTGAGTATTTAGGTGACGATTGTTCAGCATCATTTGGGCAAATTGAAGTCTCGGGTTTTTATGTGATTGCTACACACATGAAATGCTTAGCTGTGCATTATCAAATAATTAATCAATCTGAATAAGAATAAGTTAAATTCCAAGGAATTTATTTTCCATCAACATAATGTTTCACTTTGTACATATTAATTCGTAAGAAAGACATTTAGTGAGCAAACAAGTACATGTCGCTTATTCAATTTCTGCAGTCCACTTAGAATATTTCTGCTTGGCTAATGGTCGCATGCTAAAATTAACGTGGAGTGAATCGTCCAATAGTGATTTGTCAAAATTTGAAAGTGGCAGATATTTGCTTAACAATTTTTCAAATTACGTGGGATGGTTAATTCTATTAAAAGATAAACAAGTAAATCAGAGTTGTATGTTTTGAATAAAATGTTCCATCTTGGTTTTTTATCTTTAATTGGATTATGCTACATTATGCTAGTTACTTTTTATTTAGTTTTTATTGCTTTTTATTAGTTTTGTGTGTTATGCCTATTAGTTCTTCAGCTTAGTTGTATTCGTTGGGCACAGAGTGTTCCAGAATTACTCATCAATTTTACTAAAATTTTTTTTCGTAAATGTTTATTCACAGCATGACCTACTAGTAGTTTATGATAAAATTTCACAGATGTATTTTTCAATTTACAGTAAATTTTCGAAGTAGCACATTTATTGATTATATGAATCCACTTGCAGTTTTTCCAAATCTACGCCATTACTTTAATCTCGGATAAAAACGAGAGTGAATTTTTGGCAAAAACGTAATGTCAAAATCATTGAACGCATCTCGAATAGATTGTTTAAATGCTTCTAATCCACGGGGAATTGTTTTTTGTAATTTCCTTCTTAGTAATACCCTACAAAGCAATGTGCATGACAAGAGGTCTGGACTTCTTGTATACCAAGTTACAGCACCAAGCTTTGTCACCCATCGATTTCGATTCAAGAATTAATGAGATTCACGAGCAGTATGAGGTGGCGTCACATCTTGTTGGAAGTGGTAATCCGGCATATTTCTTTTTCTTCCAATTCCGTCAGATTGCACAGAGTATTTTTGCACCGCCAAGCTAAATCTATTCATAGAAATTTGAGCATTTCTGAAAAAAGATGTTGAGTAAAATTTTAAAGGGAGTAACTTCTAGGACACTATATACATTTGGCTTTAAAAAATAAACACTAATTTATTTATTTAATTATTTTCCAGTCTTTGTTAATAATTCTCAGCCCAATATTGATTTGTGAATGCTTAGAAGCTATCTAATAGTAAATGATCATTTCTTTAAAATGCTTTGCATAACGGTTAAACAAAAATTGTCAATGAGTGAGGTCATTTTCAACTCTTGGGAGGTGACAATTTACATGTGTAAATACTTTTTGCAGAAATAATTTCAGAGATTTCAAGACAATTTAACTGACTACACATGCAATCAATTTTATAAAAAATTAGGAAATATAAACATTGGATCCCCCTTGTTTCTATACTGAGAATATTTTGATTCAATAACATTGTTTTGAGAACGTCCAGGAAAGAATAAGTCAAATTTTCTGTCATCCAGTAAATAGTTAGATATATGAAGTAAACAAGCAAAAAATGACTAAATTTCATCCAAAAATAGACCGTTTCTTTATAACCAAAATCGTTATGAAGACGTTTTCTTAACATTAATTTTTAGTTAAATCTCCTGACAAAAACGCTTTTCCACCAATTAATAACAGCTTTTGAAAAAAAATTAAGCCAATTTTTAACCATTTATCACGGTTTCCATCTGGCTTAACCGTACACTTGCACGAATTTGCAAAACAAACGTATGCACAGAATGCATCGCCAAAACTAAACGGTTTTTTAATAACCATATCCGTTTCCGTCCAAAAATTACAGAAAAATATACGTTATCATTTTTACACTTTAAATAGAAAATTCAGTTAGATTGTGTTAGACGCACTTCGCGTCTGGATTTGACTCACACAACTGTTTTCAGAAAAAAAGGATTTTAGGGTACTTTTTGTTAGGATGGGCATTAGACAGCCATATCATCTGAACACTAGGTATAGAAATAATTTGAATATTTTTACAAAAACCAGACTTATCATTGAAAAAAAATTCTTATTTGCATTTGCTTCAGCCACAAGAATAACTTTTAGCACAAATCTCCACCATTGAATGAGCGGGCCTAATTTTATAGATGTGTCCATGCTTTCAATATTTCTTAATAGGCTTGGAAGATCTCCACGAAAAATCTCGTGGTTTGAGGTGGGGATTAAAATTTTGCCAATGGACAAGTCTGTAGGCCGGTGTATTTATACTAATTCAAATGAACAACTAATCTCAGGTATTTTTCGTATATACACTACCTGTGCAGAGCACATAGTCAGAGTTCAATGAACTGTGGACAGGAGATTTCGCTCAAAGCTACAGCCAAAGTAGTCCCGATCTGGCGGGATTTTAGAATGTAGCCCAAAAGATGATTTTGATGTTCTTTTTTAGTTAGTCAGTTTGATATGAATGATTTTGTATTAATATTTTTATAAGTCTCAAAATTGCTTCAATTGGAATTATTCAAATTTGTTTCTCCAATAATAAAATAAAATCATTTGAAATTTTTGCTAAGCTGATTTCTAAAATTTCATCATTAGTGAATATAAAATATAATTATTTGATTTAGTTCAGACTTAGTTCCTCACTTGAACATATTATCCATTTTAGATGTCTACTGTCATAAGAGCTGTTTGTATTAAATTTAGCATTTATTCCAATCAAGCTAAATTCTTTAGTGGAGGGTTTGAGTTAGCTTCGCATTTGGGTGATAAGCAAACCCACTGGAGTGCTCCAAAGGTTACAGATGTTAAGTATTGAAAATCCAACATCACCTTTCCAAACATGTATCAAATCAGACATTTAACAAATGAGGCCTTTACTGGCTTGTAGAATTTTCCATGTACTTATGAATTTATTTATAAGAGCTGAGAAGATAAGAAACACTTTATTGTTGACATCAAGGTACAAATTAAACTTTGTAAACTGCAGTTGTTGGCTTTTTTCATGGAAATTCAACATTCTCTCTTCAGAGACACCGCTTTAGCCAACAGAGAAAATCTTTTAGGAGCAGAGCAGAGATGAACTCAGCAGATGTTATTGGTAGTTTACTTTGTTGTATTTGTTAACTAGCACTTATATTATATAAAATGAGGTCTGAAATGCTTATTTTGACGATTCCACACAAATATCCCTTTCACAATCGCTTTTTTCTATCAAGCACTTGGAAGAATATTTTAATATTGATTATTATGCTTCTAGTTGGAGAAACTAAGTCAAGTTACATAAAGAAATATATTTTGTGAAATTCAATGCCTTGGAAAGATGATATTAACTCATGCTATCAATTTCTAAATTTATTCAATTCTTCAAAAATTAATTTTCCAACTATTTGTGATAATAAAAAACTAATGATAATTTAGAATTTAGCAATATTTTTATTTGATATTTTGTATCATGCATAAAATTTTTACAAAAATTCATTCTGATTTTAAGTATATATATATTTCCATTAGGGTAGAGTTAAAAAATTTTTTTATAATTTTTTAAAAAAAGGGTTCTAAAAAGCTATCTCTACTTCTAAGATTGCAATTTTCATGTTTTTATGTAGTTACGATGTTAACTGTGCCGAATACCCCCTATTTGTAAATGCAAAGGGGTAAAATTGCAAAATTTCTCAAATTGTCCTCCAATTTTGTAGCCACATGACCTCATGCTGTACACCATTTTGTAGCACCTCAAAAACTAAAGTTTCCTTATTTTACTTGTCAAGATAACCGTTTAAGGTTTCCAGTATTAAAATTGCATTACATGTAAGCAATTCAATGACATAATATTGAAATTTTTGATGGAAACTTTAAACGCCATATATATTATTTGCTATGAATTATTTGATTTCGAAAGATGGCGTAAATAGCGAATATGTTTTCAATTCTACCTTGTGTATTATTTTAATGCAAGCACAAACAGTCTCCTTATAAAATTAAGGTGTTTTGAGACAGACATCTTGTAACTAAGAACTTAAAAATATGTTTATTTCAACATTTTTTATTTTTTTTTGTTTTTTTCAATATACTTTTCAATATACTAAATGTGCTATTTTTTAAAAAATTTCAGACACTACATAACTGAAGTATTTCTGATTAAAAATCAGATTGCGAGTCAATAAATATCTGGTTTAGTAATTGTATTACGTATTTACTATATATATATATATATATATATGTATATATATATATATACATAGATATATAATTCAACTACATTTTAGCTGCTGAAGCTTATCGGCGGCGGCGGTAATAGTTGCTGCCAGACAACTATCTGCGTCTAATTTATTGGTTTGTTTATTTTCAAATGTGCGTTAAAATACACTTATTGATACGCTATATACATTTTCAGCAATTTTTTTAAGAATATTACTAATGTTCTTTAAGTATTAAAATGTTAAATTAGTTAGTAAAATGTAATCATGCCGATAAAAAAACTTAGTACGATTGATCATTATTTTTTCAATAGCTCTATTGTTGTAACCGTTGTAGTCAAGTTTAAATTAGATTGTGTGATTTTTTAAGTTTTTAAATTGTTATTACAAAACTTTAGGGAAAAACAATATTCAATTTCTGATATAACAGTTCTTTGCGTAACTTTAATCAAATTTTCATTTGTCATTTCATTATACATTTAATTTTGAATGCCTTTGTTGTTTTTGATAGACTATAATTGTACGATAGCTAAAATATACTACAACAAAAGAAGCATTATATAACATAATGATTTATATTGTGATGGTATTAACGTCACCTAGCATAGAAAAATAAGCATAAAAAATAGATGTGTATAAGAGACATTATATAAATATATATTTAGGTATTTTTATCCGCTATCCGCAAACTTATGGTTTTTATCTAGTAGAATGTGCAATAATTTTCCAAAAGTTTACTAATTTATTGGTGTGTGCTTATTTTCAAATGTTTAAAATACATACAATTAAACTTTTATATTTTTAGGAAATTTTTTAAATTTGCAAATGTAAGTGCTGAAGTTTTCTATATGATAAATACTATTAAAAAGGTCAGAATACCGCAATAAAAAATGCAGAACAACTCAAATTATGGCAACATTAATTAGAGAATGTAGAGAGATAAGTTTAATTATTATTCTAATTGCAATAAAATAACCTGTTTAAACAATAATATTTCTTTAACATTTAGATTTTCATAGGATCTTCTCATAAACTATCGAAAATACTGCATAGCGCTCCCAGTTTGCTATTTTTCATTGCATTAAACGCCTTTTTGAAGTAATGTTATAATAATTGATTACTTTCTGCATTTCAAATAGCTAACTAATTTCTTATGTATGAGTTTCAGGTTCATGTAAAAAAAATTTTAGGGCCTTATCCAAAACTCACTGACAGAGGCTAAAGCCTTAATTTTTGGTTTGTAATTCGTGGCCTGTAGCTATTTTAGAAATCTGTACCCAGTCTGTCCATGCATATGTAAATAAATATTTATCTATATATAATTCATATGTAATGTATATAGCACAATAGCCCTACATGTAAAATCACTAAAGTATTCCGAAATGCTCTATTCCCTCCACCTAAGCTTTGATTAATTCAAATAAAGATTTAGCAGTTTTGATTGAAGATCGTAATCAAAAAATTTGAAAAATATATTTAGTCCTCCCTAATCCACACTGTATTGGGTATTAACTCATATTATATTAACCTTAATACGCCAATAGATTTTTTTTAGCAATTTTCATGATTCTATAGAAAATATTTAAACGCCTAAAATTCAAAAACTATTAAAGCAATGTTCAATCTAAAGGGACCGTACGCCTCACTGGGCTTAAGATATTTTTGCATATATCAAAGACAGCCCATTTTTTTGTTGTCCCTATAAGATCAAAAGTTTATAAATACAAAACATTCAATGTATGGAGAAAATTTAAATCTTTTCCAAAAATTCGAAATTTTCAAGTAAAAAGTTGTTGATCTTTTCAGCAACCTCAGCCACAGCAATGCACTTTAATAGAAATTTTCAAAATTGCATTAAAGTATGTTGCCCAATAGACCTACCCCTACCCCAAGATTTTCTAGACTTGGAGAAAATTTTTTGTAAATGTGGAAACAAGGGTAATCCTTTAAAAAGGACGCCAGTCGGTCTAAGGTAAAACAAAACTTTGACTAATGATGGCCAGGATTTTTAAATAGTTTCAAATTGTTAATTTTTGAAAATTTATTAATTATATTGTGAAAATAACCACTAAGATATAAATTTATATCCCAAATTTTGGAGAGTTCTTCGTAAGACTTCAAACCAATTATCTTGCGGAATGTGGAACAAAAGACTTTCCAAATCATTGATATTGTTAACTTTTGTGTAATGTTTGCTGTCAATGTGGGTAAATCCTTCATATTGCACTAAACCTTGAATAATTTTTCCAAGATCGACATGTCGGATAAAGCGTTTTATTCTATTGAACTGCACTCTGTTATTTTCCAACTTCTCTCTTGATGCCGAAAACACTTTTTGTTGCCCAGAATCTACTATAGCTTTTTTGAACACATATCCTGGAATAATTTTTCCCATTGATATAAGCTCATGAGAAGGGCACTGGATTTGTGGTGTGCAGTTCCAGCAAGGATAATACGTAATAGCTTTCAAGAAGTCTGTATGTTGTAAACTGTAATTTTGCTGATATATTTTATAGAAATCCGGCAATTTTTGGTGTATTAATGCTGCATTGCAATATTGGTAATAATAGTTGCGATCCATGTTTGCTATTTTACATTAGAGAGAACATGTATAATTTGACAATTAAAAAACCAAATTTTAATATTTTAAAATAGCTTAGTAAAATATTTTTTTTGGAAATTATATTTTAATAATCAAAGGCCTGAAAATTAGTCATTTGCAAAACTCATTATGAAACTCATTATTCGTAGGGTTTATGTTTTTGAAGCAGTAAATTTACAAAAAAATATTTGAATTCGATTTTTGATGGACTAAGTTAATATTTTATTACATATGCATACTTTGTTTTAGTGGCGGGACACTTTGTTATTTTATACATAAAAAATAATATTACAAAATTACTGTTTCAAAACTAATCAAACAAACGGAATTAATTTTGTTGCCATGTAACACTATTCATATGAAAACGTCTAAAAGTTGTTAATTGATCAGTGGTTTATATTTAGAAGAAGAATGCCCATTAAAGCTGGACTCATTTTCGTCATTGATTTCAAAATTAATTTATGAAAGTAAAAATTTCATTTTGCATTATTATTGTATGATCATGAATGTTGCATGCACTGATGTAATTTTTGGAATATTAACAATATGTTAACCTCACCTTGTTAAAATTATTACAGGAATAAAATTATACTGTATGCAGTTATCTTTATCTAAGAAAACAAAATATAATTTTCCTAAAACACATGAATACATCAAACTAATCTTTCATAACTTTTAATATTTGGCTCAACCTTTTACCTATGCTGTTATTTTGGTTTCAGATTGTAATGAGTGGTAGTAAGTTGACGGTTGTTCCTCATTATTACATTTGTAATGAATCCTAAGGCCAAAATATTTCCACGCTATTCTTATGATTCAACATTTAAAAATTTCACATATTTTAAAAAATATCTTTGAAAGTTGGAATATGTAAAAACACAAGGTGCCCATTGTCTTACTAGAATTCTCTTCAAAAATTATAAAATTTTAAACTTCTATTTACATTTTCGAAAGTTGATTTTAAAGAAGTACGATGAGTTTCCAATGATATTTAAAGAACAAAGAAAACTAGCAAAAGATATTTTGCATAAACAAGTGTAGCATTTCTTAAATCAAATTTATCTAAAATAATAAAACACTACTTTGCTCAAGATGCTTTGCAAAAAGCTTTTCATTGCTGCTTGAGAATGCCACTGCAATCAAATTGTTCTCCTCTTCAAAGCATTCCATCTTAAATATATATATATATATATATATATATATATATACAGGATCTTTCATAATTGGCGCACAATTGTAAACTAAATTCCCAATACTTAAATATAATTAAAAGAAGTGTAACAAGCTTTTATTAATTAATTCAATACAGGCAATTTATGAAAAGATTATAAAAAAAGTTTCTATAAGGGTATCATCTGCTGCTACCACCATTTCCGAGCGCATGACAAAATTAGCAAAAGCATTGGCAATTTCATTTAAAGTTGTTTTTTCACATTCTTCTATTATTCTTACCACAAGTGATTGCAGAGTACTTCGGTAAGCTTTCGCCTTCAGTGCTCTACAAAACCAAAAATCCAAGGCATTCAGATCAGGTAATCTAGCAGGCCAAGCTTTTGCAAAACTTCATCCAACGATCCGATACCTACCAAATTTCTCAAAGAAAGTTAGTCACTATCCTTCCATAGTGAGGTTGTGCACCATCTCGCATGAATAAAGTCGAGTTGATGTCCGGAATTTTTGGCACATGTGATTTTGTAGCATGTCCTGATATGATTCACTTGAAACTGTTCCATCAAAGAAGAATGGTTCGATCTTCACTTGAGTAGATATCCCCATCCATTTACAAATTTTTGGTAAGTGCAATCCAGTTGAATTGTCTGTTGAGGATTAGATACAGACCAAACTATACAGTTGTGATTATCGATTACACCATCAATTGAAAAGTTGGCCTCATCTGACCAAAGGATCTGATTAATTAAGTGACGATTGTTCAGCATCATTTGGGCAAATTGAAGTTTCGGGTTCTTATGTGATTGCTACACACATGAAATGCGTAGCTGTGCATTATCAAATAATTAATCAAACTGAATAAGAATAAGTTAAATTCCAAGGAATTTATTTTCCATCAACATAATGTTTCACTTTGTACATATTAATTCGTAAGAAAGACATTTAGTGAGCAAACAAGTACATGTCGCTTATTCAATTTCTGCAGTCCACTTAGAATATTTCTGCTTGGCTAATGGTCGCATGCTAAAATTAACGTGGAGTGAATCGTCCAATAGTGATTTGTCAAAATTTGAAAGTGGCAGATATTTGCTTAACAATTTTTCAAATTACGTGGGATGGTTAATTCTATTAAAAGATAAACAAGTAAATCAGAGTTGTATGTTTTGAATAAAATGTTCGATCTTGGTTTTTTATCTTTAATTGGATTATGCTACATTATGCTAGTTACTTTTTATTTAGTTTTTATTGCTTTTTATTAGTTTTGTGTGTTATGCCTATTAGTTCTTCAGCTTAGTTGTATTCGTTGGGCACAGAGTGTTCAAAAAGTTACTCATCAATTTTACTAAAATTTTTTTCGTAAATGTTTATTCACAGCATGACCTACTAGTAGTTTATGAAAAAATTTCACAGATGTATTTTTCAATTTACAGTAAATTGTCAAAGTAGCACATTTATTGATTATATGAATCCACTTGCAGTTTTTCCAAATCTACGCATTACTTTAATCTCGGATAAAGACGAGAGTGAATTTTTGGCAAGAACTTAATGTCAAAATCATTGAACGCATCTTGAATAGATTGTTTAAATGCTTCTAATCCACAGGGAATTGTTTTTTGTAATTTCCTTCTTAGNATTGTTGAAGTAAATTCTTTGAAAATCTAATTCTTAGATTTTATATCAGTTTGATTATTTATACACAATGTCAAGCTAAATGGTAAATGCAGTAGTAGTGGTTTGGAAACATATTGGGAGCGACTTGGGGGTCCTTGATCCAAACCATGAACCTGCATTTATATTAGGTGTACAAATAGGAGTTTTTCTCTGTTTAGCTAGCTATCAATTTGATCATTCACATGTAATCAATAATCAACATCAGTAAGAAAGGGCTGGATAGCCTAACATAGGTCATACATATTTTATGTGATTGACTTAGGTGACCTATAATAGACTAATAAATCGACCAAGCATGTATTATGTTATTTAAATGTAAAGTAGGAAGCTGCAAGTTATTAAGTAACTTAATTATATTAACTTAACTAAAGCCAATAGTTTTTGGTAATGGCTAAAGTAATATTTATTAAGCAGCTAGTGACATTGCAAGGTTGCGAAGTGAATTAAATGCACGGTACAAATTGAGTTTAATCAGTTAAGATTTGCATTGAGAACTACACTGAGTTAGGGTAGAGAATACATAAGAACTTTGTTGAGCTGAGCTTCAAAGCCACCTAGATCAGCTATGGAAACACAAATGAAATGATGCAGAGATCAGAGNATATATATATATATATATATATATATATATATATGGGTAAAACAGAGATAGAATAATCAAACAAACACATATTTTTGCAAATATGTACAAATTTTTGCTAGAATGGTAATTGTTCTTAAATAAATGACACAATCAAAGTTTTCACCACATATTGTTAGTTTGAGTTTATTTGAAGTGCTATGCAGTGTAAAATTGCAATTTATTCACAAACCATGTTAACAGCAGTTGTGTTAATTTATCCTCAATTATCACTGGGTATTTCACCTCTACTTGAATTTTAACTTGCTTGATCACATTAGTTTTCACCCATGCAGGTTGCTTGTTCTTCTTCTTAACCCTGCCCCAGAGTGATATTGTACTACTGAATCACATCATTATGCCTAACCAAACAGTAAAAAAAATTAAAGGGTTGCTGCTAGCATTTCATTGTTTCTATTGGGGACTGATAGTATGGACTGTTAGGTTTGTGATGCTGTAATTGGACTTTAGATGAGTCCCTCTAAGTTCATCAGGTGAACTGTGAATTTTTAGAATATTTTCATCAATCTAAAATAGCAAAGTTTATCATCATTTCAATTATTAAATTATTTTGGAACACCTTTGAAAATTACTTGGTCTGCATTAGCATTACAAAATAAAGCAGTAGAAGGTCTCTACATCTTGATGTTAAATTGCTTCATGTTCATTGTCTGGCCTAAAGTCTGCACTTAGTTTGCAAAAATATTAACTCCAAGGCTGAGCTTCTTGAATTGGGAGCTCCTTTGCCTCTAGAAAATTGTGTAACAAGGTTAGGAACTTAGCTAGATTTATTCAATACATGAATGAAAACATAGATGTTCTCTGAGATGAATAAAAACTTTTGATGATACTGAATACATGCTATTGCTTCATCAAAGTCAATTTTCGTAAACCCTGACATGCAACTGAAATTGGGAAGCATTTACTGGTGGTAGCTCTGACCAAAAAGGTACAAGACACAAACATCAAACACAAACATAAGAAACACACTCAAACAATTAATTTAATAAAATTGCAGGATTTTCAGTTATTTTAAAGGAGAAATGTTCAATTGTTCAGCAGAAGAGAATGAATTGGTTCAAGAATTCAGTCCAGTTGCTTTAAGGGACATGATTGTCACAAATGTCTTACATAGACAAATTTGTGATAAGTAGTACAACCATAATGCTATATGGTCATACTATAATGTCTGTCATAGAGCTATTTAACCATAATTTGAAGGAGGCCACCTTTAGTTTAATATTGAACAGTTTAAATTTAGCACTTCTGTGTAGTTATTTTGCATAATATTTTCTTTTTTAAATTAATTATTAGTCTTATTACAGCCATCATAGTAAGTAATTAGAATTTATTAATTAAAAAGAAAGCTAAACAGCAATGGATTCTGCAATATTTTATTATTTATTATAGTGAAAATGTAACATCCTCCACCTAGCTTATTACGCCGTGTCTAATCTCTGTTAAGAAATGCTTGGTAAACTGCGGGTGAGGTGTTACCAATTTGTTGAACCATCAGACTTTCCTCTCTTATTAACTAGTTATGTTAATTAAATAATCGAGTATTAACCATCACTGTTTAGGTGACAGATCAGTATGACGTTTCCTCTTTAGTTCTTCCATGGGCTCCTGCCCGAAGCCGATCTCCACAAGACAGCTCCTCTCCTTCTCAGCCAATGATCGAGTCCACGACACCACCTCAGCTCAACTGGAATTAGTTATGTGTACCCTACGTTAGCTCGGTGTGTGCACTCAAATAAAGTTGTAACTGACTTAAACTCAAAGTTGTAAAGTGTTTGTTGTTTTGATTTAATAAAGCAACCGGGCATTGACACTAACTGCATTTATAAAATATTAGAATAGCCATTACCGTAAAACTATCGGCTTAATAATTTAAGTAATAAGATTGCAGTTTCCTATACCTACATTTAATAGTATTACATGTAAGGTCATTTATCAAGTCAATTATAGTCGAGTCTCCTACATTTAAGAATATATAAATATCCCTAAGTGTCGACTATCCAGTCGTTTCAGGCATTGATTATTTCATACATGTATTGATCGATAGTCAGACTAGGCAAGAATCGAAAAACTCCTAACCGTAACATAGGTGCACTTTCGTGACTGGCACAAAGACCCTAGAATCGATCCCGTGGTGGATTCCAGCCACTACTAAACACAACTTGCCTAGCTGCACATTTAATTAAATAATCAAACCAGATAAAGTAGAAATGAAAATTAAATAAACTCCGAAGAATTTATTGTTCATCAAAATTATGGTTGAATCAATGCTATTTATAAAATTTCTACAAAAGTACCTGCCGATTTTAAATTTCAAATGATTCGTCTGCCAATATGGCTGTAACTACGTAAGCGTTATTTCGCTCAATTTAATTTGTCAAATATATCTTGATCGGCTAACAAGTTTTCTTGATTTGAACAATATTAAAGCTTAGTTGCATCTTACAAAAATAACTAAGATCAATAACTAAATTTTACAATCAATTAATGTTAATCATTCGACGTTGTTCCTTGCTTAACAGCTTAGTTGCTTTTTGGATGATGCTACAAAATTCATGTGAATTTCAAATAGTAGAAATAGTGCTTCTATTTACTATTTTAATTAATAAATTAAATCTATAATATTTGCTCAAAGTTTCCCCTAATTTATTAATTTTGGAATGTCTTATTGCACATTTGACAATATTAAAGATATTCTCAGATTGTGCAACATTGATGTCACAACAACATATGGCACATATTCATTAAGGCATTTCCATCTATTCAAACACTAAATCCTAAAGTATTCTAGTCTCAATGGAGGAAAAATCATTTACTATCACAGAGGATGACAACTGACACATCATTGATAAAACACTTGATATAATGCCTGTCAGTTGAAAAAGATCTTATCTAAGTATGTTGTCTGAATTTAATGCTTGCTTTGATTTACAATGTGATCTACTAGAACTTCCTCCCACCAACCTGCCAACAAAAGATATGGACGAAATTCTGCAAACTATAAAAACAGTTCTTATGAACAATTTGTGACCACAGCTTCTTTACAAGGTATATGATCAGGGAAACTCCTCTTTCACAAATATAAGATACCATGGATAATTTACAAAAAATGAAAGAAGAGTTTACATATACAAGAATGAATAATACACATTGGTCATTTGCTCCAAAAAATTAAAGAGGTTTGTAAAGCTTCCTAAATGAACTTTACAGACATTCAAAAAGTATTATCTTTTGATAATTCTTATGTTGCATTTGCACTTTGACTCCACAAAATCAAAGATATTCTTCCCAGAATTCAACAGTGTGATGTCCCTCTCAGATGGCTTAAGCAAAATAGTAACATTAATTTAAAAAACATTAACTTTTTTATGAATATAGGAATCTTGCTTAAATTTGTAAGCAAATTCTATTCTGTTGTTTTATGTAAACAACTCTAAATTAAATTCTTAAGTTTGTAATAATCTAAAATACAAAACAATGTATTTTGGATGAATTAAATTTAGAGTTGTTTAAGTTACTTAACACTGCCTTTTAAATGTTCAATGAATTGGTAAGAAATTTTCACATTCCTAATCCTAGTATTAAACTAACTTTTGCTTTTTCCTGTGCTTTTTTTTAAACTTAAATGTACTTTTAAGTTTCCTAGGAATGACAAAATCTTAATACTGAATTTTATTTTAGTCATTTTCATATGAATATTTAATTGAATTTGATTGGTTATAAAGTCTCATGCATAAGGCAAATCTTAACACTGAATTTCTATTTTAAAAACTTTCATGGGAATATTTAATCAAAATTGATTGGTCAGACTAAGACTAAATTGAAGCAAATTATATTTTATTGCAATGCCACCTTTAAAATTTCTAATGAATTTATAAATTTGGATTAAGAGGAGAGACTAGGAATCTGTTCCTAATCCTAGAATGAAATCTAACTTTTCTACTTTTCTTGTGCTATCAAATTTTCAATGAATTAGTAAATTTAGAGGAAGAGGAGATTTTAAAAATGCATTCCTAATTGTAGATGACATCTAACTTTTGTGCTTTTAGTAAAATTTAAATGTACTTTTAAGTTTCTTCAATAACCCACATTATTTCAAATGCTATTTTTTATGCAAAACATAAACCCTGTAATGTGTCCTAATAAGGGACACTTTTTTTAGAAATTACAAGTATTTTTAATAGCATATCAATAGCTGAGAGATAATCTATACTAAAAAACTGCTGTAAATGTTGTGGAGAATTAAATTTGCATGACAACATTGGAAACTTCTGAATAACAATATAAATATGTTTGTTAAACATCATTCTCCTGGACCAATCAAACCAATTTCCTGGTTGAATTTATTTAATATATCACTTATAGAAATGTTCTTCTCAAAATTAACCATATAAAGACATTGGTAAGCTAAACAAGACTTGAGAATCACAGGATTTAACTTAGGAAGATTAAATTTATGTATGTCAAAGTTATTTAATATGTACTTAATTCACAAAAGTATTAATAAAATATTTATTCTTTTCTACATATATAGAAAGATGGCAAAATATTTTAAACAGCATTTACCAAAAAGGAAGATAAAAATTTTCAAAAAAATATAGAGGCAGATTTCCATATAGAAAAAGACCTGATAAAATATATAGAAGAAGATCTGATAAAATATACATAGAGATTTTTGAAAAAATACCCCAAAAATATAATTGAATATCCCAAAAAAAGCTTATATCTCTACTGCAATATGAAATAGATGAAAACAAAAGTCATAGTTGTGATGGTATCAAAATACAGGCCAATTTAGAGCAATTGCTAAACATATTTTTTATGTCATGTATTAAGATAGCACGTGAAATCCATTTCATAGCAAGAAATATTTCATGTAATGTGAGTTACCATAACCAAGTTGAACCAGGACTAGATTTTTGTGGTACTGCTGAACTCTAGTGTTAATATGGAGTGTGCTTATATAATTTTGGCTGCAAACATTATAACATTTATGCTTTACATTGACAAAAAGCACAGAAATATTTATTGATATCCTAAATTATGCAGGGTGATTTATAAGACTTCAAACCAATTTTCTTGTGGAATTTGGAACAAAAGACTTTCCAAATCATTAATATTGGTAACTCTTGTACATGGATGGTGGTTAATT
Source organism: Hofstenia miamia (assembly GCA_900660155.1). Classification (NCBI taxonomy): domain Eukaryota; kingdom Metazoa; phylum Xenacoelomorpha; order Acoela; family Hofsteniidae; genus Hofstenia; species Hofstenia miamia. The sequence continues at coordinate 959,634 of CABFPE010000169.1, read as the reverse complement.
TGGGAAAATTCCTCATATTAATATAGGCCTTGAATAATGTCTACAAGATCAGTATGTTGGATGTTATATTTTATTCTATGAAACTGTACCCTATTATCTTCCAAATTTTCCCTTAATGCCCAAAACACATTGCCTTGGCCATAGTCAATATATAGCTCATTTGAACACATATCATAGAATATGCTTTCAAATTGTGATATAATTATGATAATGACAGTAATTTCTGTTGACTGCAATTCCAGCAAATATAGTAAGTATAACATTTTGAGAAGCCTGCAGTATTGGTGGTAACAACTGCCATCCATATTTAGTAATATTACAGAAAAGGGAACCTGTACATATAATTTAGCAATTGACAAAACAACATTTAAAATATTTTCAGATAAATTTAAAATATTTTTATACAATTTTTACTTAACAAAATTTTGTCATTTGCAAAATTCATAATGAAACTTAATATTTTTACAGATTTGTCTGCTGAAGCAATACTTTTGTGAACAAATATTAAATATAAATGTATGTAGCATCATCCAAAGGAAATAGTCAGTAAAGAACTAAGATTGAACTTAAATGTCATTAAAAATAAATTACAAAAAATTAGTTATCATCTTTGATTAGTTTTGCAACTAAGAATTATCAGTGAAAAATATTATAATTAATATTTGTTGATTCTACTAATTTGACAAAATGAAAGGGGTGAATTCACTTCCATTATTTTTAGTCATCTTGGCAGATGAACATTTGAAATTATAAATCAACAGGTACTTTTTTGGATTAACTATAAATAGAGCAAAATTCATTGTAACAATTGTTGAAGAAAATTCTTCAGAATTCTGATCTTTAGTTTTGATTGCAGTTTGATTATTTATTATGATGTTCAACTAAGCAGTTTGTGTTAAGTAGTGGTGAGGATCCCATAATGGGTACTATTCAAGGTTGCTTGTTTCAAGCCATGAACCTGCACTTAAGTTAGGGATATGATTAGGAGTTTTTCTATTTACATTTAGCTAACTATTGGTCCTTTCTCACATGTACAAATGATAATGAATTCAATATAGGCTAGTAAGCCAAACGTAGGAGCTTATATTTATATTAATCTAGATCCAAATTAATGACTATGTGACTGAAGGGTAAGTAATTTCATTTTCTATGAAATTTAATTTGATCAGGCAAAGTTTTAAATCACTATAATTTGTATTTGTTTGCTAGATGAATCACTATAATTTGTATTTGTTTGCTAGATGGCAGATCAATCCAGTAATGTCATTAATGGGCCATTATCAGTCCATCAATTCTCTAAAAGAAACTGATAAATGATACTTTTTGAAAATTGAAATTAAACTTTAATGCAATGCACACATTATATGCAATAATATAATCATTTCTTTGTGAAATTGTGGAATTTTAAGATTTTTAATACTTTGTGTTTTGTTGGTTATGGCTAGCAAATGAATGGCCATTATTTGCTCTTGATCCAATTACTGTACCATTGGTTATCTGACAATGCTTGCTATTTGTGTGTTAATATAAATACTACGATGAATATTTATATAGTATGTAGGAAAATACCACATTTGCAATATTGCTGTCCCAAGGTAAAATGACGCAACTGCAATTTTACTATTTCTGTAAACAGTTGTTTAAAGTCTACCATGGCCATCTTGAATTTAAAGACGGCAATGAGTCTACCCACAAGTGCCAACATTTTGGAACTTTGTTTTTCCTGTGTAATAAAGTATATAAACAATATAGGTACATTGTTCTGACTTGGACAAAAAATTAGTCTATGCTAAAGCAGAATAAATATAAGTAGAACAAATATGCAGTTACGTCATTTTGCTTTGGGGCAGCACTCACTAGATCACAGAAGTCAAGCTAAGGTTATGTGATTCAGCAAAAATCGAATTGAAAATAATGAAAATCGAATCAAATCGAAATTTAAATTAGCTGAATCAAACAGCCTTACCAAGCTTATACTTTGCCATGTGCACAACACGCAGCCCTGATTGAAGGTACTTATGAGGCGGCTATTGCAAAGGGGGCTCATCAATGCTAGACAAAAGCTGTGAAACATGGACATTAGTTTACTAATATCTACTGCCAACAAGAAACATAGCTTCTTAGTCAACCTTAATAATGGCTGCATATTGTGACATAATCTATCAAACTATCATGTGTGGTCAAGATGAGAGAAAGAATGGATGAAACCAAGACTAAAAATATTATAATGATTACAACAATTAATATGCAAACACATGATAGGATTGATTATTTGATTTTGTAAATTGTTTTGTGTAGTCATCTTTAAATTATGCTTGACAGTATTTGGCAAAACAATAGATGGCCAAACAGCATACTCTAATTAATGCTGACGTTGTGTAATCATTAGCAGAAATATAAACTGAGGGAAAACTGTAAACAAGAAGTGATTAACAGGTACTAGTCGAGTATTTAGTTGTTTTTTACAAAGTGCTATAAATATAATTCAACTGTTCAAATTATTGATGAACGAATTTAGTTTGGATTTACTTTTCTCTTGTCAGGTTATTTTATATTTTGATGGAAAGCTAAACACTCAAGCACTGGGGTAATTGTATGGTGGTTCCCAAATCCATTTAAAGGTATGCTGGAGCAGCCTCCTAATAGCTATTCCACAGTGGGGAGGGCAACAGCTGTAGTTACCTTTCAGTGCTCTTAGGTTACAAATAGGTGTAGGAGTTTTTACCGTTATAGCTTTCCTACTCTTTGTTGCTTGCCTGTTATTATGATTGCAATTATTACGTTCTACATGTTAACTTCCCTATCGATGAACCTCAGTCAGTTATTGTTTTATTCTACAATCAGTGATTAAGTATTAACCTTATTTAGATCGTTATTTAAATCATGTTTTTGTATTACATTCATTATCACATATTTAATAGTCAAAGCGAGTTGCTCATTATTTATTTTCTCACGTATTTATTTTCTTGCAGGCGGCATTGATTTTTTACATGTATCAAGGGCTATTATGTATTCCTATATATGTAGGGTTATTATATGTAAGGCTTGATAACAAGCTGCTCAAGCATCCTGGTTGCTGTAATCAATTCCATATACAATTTCATAATAACAAAAACAATCAATGCACTAAATTCTGAAGTAGTTACAAATCCCATCACACTGAGTTCACTATTCACACACTAATTCCTTCGATGGTTTCCACTCTAAAGAGGCAGCTTAATTGGTAGATGCAGCCGACTGGTGTGTCTCTGGAACCACATGATAAACCTTCAAGTGTCAATCCTGTTTTCCATCCTCCCTGTTTCACCTAAATGAGTTGTATTGAGTTACACAATTAGAGAAGCTAATGTAAATTAAGTTAAGTTAATAAACCGAACACTCATTGTGAAGGAGAGAATTAGGAGAGTGTCGAACCTATTTAGCGTATTAACTAAGAAAAGTAATAAGTTCTACGAAATTAATACAGAAAAATGCATTGGCATGATTCTACATGGCGACCATGACAGGCGCTTGAAGAGCATGCATGAAGGAGAGAACAGTATAGTGGAAATACAATTGGTGTAGAAAATAGTTAACTAAAGAGTACGGAATGTTACAAACAAGAAGTATTACTTATATGACATGTGAGTGAGTCAAGATAGATGTTTCTTCTCATTCATGGGAAAAATAAGTAATGCAAGTGAAGATACAACAAGCAACAGTAACCTTAAGCACAACAAAAATGGTAAAGGAGATCATCAAACAATTACTTCCAGTAATAAGGAAAATGGTAAATTCATGTAAGAAGCAGAGGAGTAAACCTAAAACACAGAGAACACCCCAAAGTCAAAGAACCCCAGCAAATGTAAATACATCCCCTGAAAGTCAGAATTCCCCAACAGAAATAATTTTGCAACCAGAGAGAGAGAGGGTGCAGAATTTTTGATAATTGAATTGACGAAAATAATAGAAAATAACAACAACGAAAGATGAGTTAATGTTACAAATAGAAAACTTAACCCAAAGAATGTTCAAGATAGAGATGGCGAATGCTGAAAAAGATAAACGCATTGAAGAAATTACACAAGACACAAGTCTAAGGCTACGGAACAAAGAAATGTATTTCAAAAACAATTTGAAAAATTGGTAGAAGCTAATAAAGAGATAAAAATGCAGAGTGAGAAGTTGCAACAAATGATGACTCAAATGCATGAGGGGAATGTTAACCTAAGAGAAGATAATATCTTGAAACAACTTGAAATAGACGATTTGAAAGATAGAATCTGACTAATATCGCTGAAAAATGAAGAAATGAGGGACAAAGAAAAAGGGAGTGTTAAAGTGATACAAAGTACGGTAATACAAGAGCTGGAAAAATCAATTGCAAGTATACCAATGAAGGAAGTTCACACCGAAATGTACAAAGACTGTCAAACAGAAGACGAATTTGTAGAAAAATTGGTGGTGAACATAACAAAGCAGGTTAAAGAAAAATTCAAAAGCCCAAGTGAAATAAAACCAATATACAAAGAAATGATATTGTCAGAGGAGGAAGATAACAATACGCTGGCATGCAAAGCAATACTGCCTAAATTTACAGGGAGAGTAGACAGTTACTCACCTACATTCAAAGAATGGATTCAAATGTTTGAAATGAGTATGAAAGAAAGAAAAGTGATACAGAAGCAAGCGGTGGCAAGATTTCCTCTATATTTGGGAGGAGCAGCATACCAGTATTACTTAGTATTGGATCTGGAAACTAAAACAGATTACAAAAAATTAATAGGAGAGTATCAGCAATATTATGATGACGAAAGTTTCAAAAGTCAGTATTGAATGTTATTAAATAGTTTGAAAATGAATAAAAGGGAAGATCTGCGTAATTATATGTCGCAAGTGGAAAGATTACTGAAATTGAGTTCCAGAGAAAGCACATACTCCAAATATGACCTGTTTTCTCATATATGTAAGGGATTACCAGAACCGATTCAACAACAGTTTGAGATTAAATGCGATGCTGATGATTCTTTAGAAAGAATGATAAGAAAGGGTTTGGGAATACAGATCCCAATGGAAAATAATGCCTGAATTAATGAAAAGTCGGCGATAACAAAAGTAATACTGGCAATGACAAGTGGAATTAACAGAATGAGAAAAGATGAAAATGGAAAACCAAAAGACGAGATCATAAAGATAAATTGAAAAGATGGAACAGTAAAAAGGATAAATAGGAAAGACTTAAAATGTCAGACATGTGGAAAAAAGGCCATACGATAAAATATTGCAAAAGGCAGATTAACTTTATTGAAGAAGAAGAAGTGTACTTCGACGAGGAAGATCTATTAGATGATGAAGATGAATCTGAGCAAACAGAAGAAATAGAAAATGAAACTTTAAACTAGAGGGAGTGCTGTCTCTGGTAAACTGTGCACCCATTCTAATTGTAACAGACCTAATCAAGACAAATACAATTACAGTTGTAATAAATGGGGTGATGGTCAAGGCAACCATAGATACAGGAGCAGGAATATCAATCATTACTGACAAATGTGCAGCGAAAATAGGATTTGACAACAGAAAATTGAAAAGTGAAAAAAGCAGACTATTAAACGCATCAGGAGATTACATTGATATAAAAGGTAAATTAATGGAAGTACCAATGAGAATTGCTAATACTACATTTTGGCAAACATTTACTGTCATTGATACAGAGAAAAATGCACTACCCTATGAGGTTATATTAGGGAATGACTTTTTAACAGACAACAAATGCATTATCGATTACACAAACAAAACCATATCAGTGCAAGAGGAAGTGGTGACAACCTGCGAGGAGGAGCAAGACACAGAAATAATACAATTTCAATTAAAGGAAGATGTAAAAATTCTACCAAATAATTGGAAGATGTGTAAATAGAAACAGAGAAGCACATAATGGCTGAAGTAATGATCTACAATCAGAAAGGGATCAATACAAAGAAGTTATTGATTCCATCAGGCTTGTGTGTATTAAAAGAAGGTACAGGAACTATACCAATGTTAAATGCAACAAATCACTTGGTTAACATAAAAAAGGACACCTTAAAACTAAAAGGGAAGAGAGTGAAAACTGAAAAAACGATGGTAAACAAAGCTATCAATATAGTAGAAGACGAAAAAGAATATCAAATACTGGAAGTGAAAGATGAAGACTATCTGCATCTGAGTGAAGAGGAAAGAATCAAATTAATAGAGATACTGAAAAAACACGCAAAAATATTTAACTATGGTGAAATAAGCGTGGGCAAGGCAGTGGGAGAGACGCATAAAATAGTGACAACAATGGAGGAGTCGATAAGACTGCCATGCAGGAGAGTCCCTGAACACTTGAAAGAACACTATAACACGATTTTGAATGAATTGATAGACAATAAAATAATAAGGCCGAGCAAGAGTCCATATGCTGCGCCAATTGTCTTTGTAAATATAGACTCTGTATAGATTTCTGGAAACTCAACAATATTACTAAGAAAGATGCCTATCCACTTCCAAGAATAGAGGACATCATATATGAAACCAGTAAAAATAAATACTACACTTGTATAGATCTGTGTAAAGCCTACTGGCTGGTGCCAATGGAGCCTAAGGACATTGAGAAAACAGCATTTGTAATGCCATACGGGCTATTCAAATGGATGTATATGGCGTTTGGATTATGTAATGCCCCCAGCCATGTTTCAAAGATACATAACAAAAGTTCTGAAACAGAATAATAAGAAAATCGAAAAGGGATAAGTGCGTATATAGACAACATATTAATAGCAAGTGACAATTGAAGAACATCTTGATAACCTGGACAAAAAGCATTTAACAGTGGTATACTTTGTGAAAGATAGCAAGATTGCATCAAAGAAACTCCAATCGAATATAGAAGAAATGCTAAGAGTAGCCAAAAAGTATAAGACAAGAGTAATAATTGTGGTTACTCAAAAAGAAGAGGAGATTCCTAAATTCATAAAAGAAATGGAAATATAATTGGACAACCTATTCACGTTGAACAGTGGAACACTTAAAATATCTGACCTCATAAGGATGGACCTACAAATCAATGAAATGGCTCCAGCGGAAAGAATCATGGTAGAACCAAAGATTGAGATTGATATGTACTACCAAACAAGAACAATGGAGTTGTTAGGAATGAATGAAAATTTAGAAGAAACCAGCAACATATTTCTAAAATGTAGTTTGAATCAGACGCCCAAACATTTAGAGAAAATAGCAAGAGTATGGATATAGATATTATGATTTAATGCGGCAAGTGGAAATAATAACGATGGTACGATTGGGGAAAAATGATCCAGATCAGATAACAAGGGATGAAGTAAGAAACAACATAAGTGCGTTTTATGACAAAGCTTCTATATTGAAATCATTAAGATCTACATACGAATTCTTCTACCCAAATACAATGATAAGGCCAAAGCTGGGTCACACATGTAGAGTGGATGCAATTATGACGCTTATGATAGCAATCAAAGGATTGAAACTTTACAAGAAATATTATGAGGAATTCAATGGGAAATTAAATGAATTACACAGTATCTGTACGATATCGAACAAATTAAGAAATCCGGTGTTTCTACGATATAAGAAATTGGTAACTACACAGAAGGAAGTAGTGTTGAAACTAACTAAAGATGAAAGGTTTGAGAAAACCGAATGGGAAATGCCAGAGGTGAACACGATGATAAAACAGGCATTGGAAATGGTCCATGGAGAGAGAGTCGTGATCCTTAATTAGCTATGCTGGAGGGGGAGTGTAACATAATTCAAATAATGTGTGGTCAAGTTGAGGAAAATAGAGGAAAGAACTAAGACTGAATTTTGAAATAAATATTAATTGTACAACACATGATTATGATTAGTTAATTATTTGTAAATTTATAAGCAGTAATTTTTCTATTAATTAATTGGCAGTACAAATGTATATTTGACAAATGGTAAAAGGCAAAGTCGCAAAAAGCTAATTAATGCTGACATGCACAAAGTGGCAACCGAAAAAAGATCAAGAATTAGTAAATTGTCAACAACTCAGAATTAACAGGTACTAGCCAAATATTTGATTGTTTAAACAATTTCTAGTATAAAAACTGTGCAATATTATATTTTTGATTGCCAAAATTTATCGGATTTACTTCGTTTTCTTTTTGTCAGGTTTATTTATTATTTAAATGGAAAGCTAAACATTCGAGACTAGGGTATTTGAGGCAGTGGTCCACGACTTCATTTAAAGGGAGATAATTTCTAACGGCTTAGCACTTAGCAATGAATTGTTATCACCATTCCAACGGCTGTGCGATCTGCACTTAATGATGATTTGCTAGCGCCATTCCCACAGCTGTGCGGCTGGTAGACGTTGGTCTACCTGATGTGCTCATAGGTTAGGTGTAAGGATAGGGGTTTTTCTTCGTTATAGCTTTCCTATCGTTCATTGTTCGTTTTATTAAACTATCATGTTTACATTAGCCCTCGTAGGAGAATTCACATTTTGTTTGCATTGGAAGTTTATCAATGTCATTACATCGTATTTAATCTATAGTCGACCTAATGACCTAATTCCTAGTTTTATGCTGACCGCATTGATTGTTCACATGTACCATAGGTTGTTAGCATGTATATATTTACATGTAGGGTTATTACATGTAAGGCACAATAACAACCTGATGCATTTGGGTTGCAAATTACCTATACATTATAACATCATTAATAACAAGAGCAATCAATGTATTAAATTAGTAAGTTATTCACACACTGTCACTATTGCATCGTCACACATTATTTCATGCACTGAGTCATTGGTGCGGTGATTGGTGTTTCTCCTGATGTCAAGATTCTACAATCTCAGTGGAACTTTACATTTTGTATAGTTAGAAGGGCGTTCTTTACCAGGCCTTTTACATTGACGTAGTCTCCTGCGAATCTAATTAAGCAGGCTTCATTTGTAGTGATGTCCATCCTATATTTTGAGTGCAGGTGTCGTCCATAATTGTTATGGAGTCCACAGTGTCTACTGTAGCTTTAATATTACAGCTGTTTATTGTTACTGAGATTAGATTTCATATCAAAGGTGATGCAAAGGGAGGCAAAATTGGTCTGAAACCAGATTGGCTTGGTGGGGTGATGAGGAGATGAATCCTTGTGATGGATCCGGATCAGCCTTGGAGGCTGCTGTTTGTGATGATTGACGTAGGTTAGTCATAGGCTTAATTAAATTAGTAATTGTATTGAATATATTAGTATGAAATACATTCAGGTTTCCCGACACAGATGTTTCAAAACAGTGAACTGTTTCTGTGTTACAAAGTTGGGGGTATTTTGAGAGTGATTAATTGGCATTTGGTGGTTTTCCAAAGATTGTATTCCATTTCATTGAATTTTTTGCCTTGATTTAGTACTAGTTCAACTAATTCGAGTTTTGTTAAAGCTTTCAGTGCAGATTGAGTATAAGTAATCATTTTCAATGTCCAGTATTTGACCAGATAAGAGAGGGGTAATAAAGCCATAGTAAGTTCTTGGTATATAACCATGCAAGCCACGTCCTTTAGTAGTGTAAGGTTGAGAAGAAAAGCAATTAATATAATTGGATAATGAATAACTTTGAATAAATGAATAACTTACGAGTTGAAGAGGTGTCAAAGTTTTCAAAAAGAGTTCTTCCTGAAAAGTTAAGATCAGTTTCTAGGTTGGTTTCTTTTAACAGTCGTGGGTCACCATCTAGCATAACCAGAGTTAGCATAACAATGAGAAATAGTACAGAGCCATAACTTGATGAAAGCCTAGCATCTACTATCAAGTAGGCAAAAGATTTCCATGCACCATTGTTTAGAGAGCTGTTAGTAAGAGTTACACACAATAGAACTGTCTATGAAACAATGTATAGATTACTAAAGATCTGGACTAAATAGTGTATATTGATAGAACTTCACAAATGCCTGCTAGAGGAGGCATAGGAGATCACTTGGCAATAACTGCCAAAGTGAGACATGATAGCAGTCATCAAAAGCATACAATGAATGATTCTGCATCAGCATAGACCCTGGACAGGAACAGGCTTGCACAACAACAAGACTGCTGAGAACATATTATGGCTGAATTGCCCACCATGCAACCCCCCTCATCTCTGTAGCAAGTTTAGCTGCTCATGACCATCTCATAAAGTATAGCAGTTAGAATTACGATCAAGTTATACTGAACTAAACGTTTTATTAATGATTGTGCACAAAGCTGCCTTATTTATACAGAAAATAAGTGTAAATAACACGTAGCAAAACCTGTCAACAGCAGAACTAAATAATAATGTCTGTAGTGACGTCAGCACAGTGGCGTCATTTCAGAAAACTCTTAAGGGGGGCCAAAATTAATTCCTAATGTGTACTGTATTACTTTAATAGCTATATTTAACTTTTCCTCTATATTGTCTAGTTTGTACATATTTACAAATTTGCAAACCTTTCAACAAGCAACTTACATGTACAGTATTTACAAAACAATATATACAACGTAGACAAGTAAGAAAATATAAAAGCTACACAGAACAGTAAATAAAAAGCAATTAAAAGACAAAATAAAATAAAAAAGACATATAGATTAAAAATAATTTGTAATTTCTCCAAACATTTGATTTTGTGTTATACCCATATTCATATTGGCTTTCGAGTAGGTTCTCCTTCATTAAACATCACACAAATTTAATCCAGCAACTTTGGTGCTTTAGAGCAAATTGCATCCAGCAACTTTGGTGCTTTAGAGCAAATTGCATCCAGCAACTTTGGTGCTTTAGAGCAAATTGCATCCAGCAACTTTGGTGCTTTAGAGCAAATTGCATCCAGCAACTTTGGTGCTTTAGAGCAAATTGCATCCAGCAACTTTGGTGCTTTAGAGCAAATTGCATCCAGCAACTTTGGTGCTTTAGAGCAAATTGCATCCAGCAACTTTGGTGCTTTAGAGCAAATTGCATCCAGCAACTTTGGTGCTTTAGAGCAAATTGCATCCAGCAACTTTGGTGCTTTAGAGCAAATTGCATCCAGCAACTTTGGTGCTTTAGAGCAAATTGCATCCAGCAACTTTGGTGCTTTAGAGCAAATTGCATCCAGCAACTTTGGTGCTTTAGAGCAAATTGCATCCAGCAACTTTGGTGCTTTAGAGCAAATTGCATCCAGCAACTTTGGTGCTTTAGAGCAAATTGCATTACTAAGACTAGGCAGTAGGCAAATAACCGACTTGATTTTTATTAACAAAACTGTTAAAACAAAATGATAATGCGAAATAAAATATCAAAACACTAAATGAGAGGATATTGTCGAGACTTCTTTCGGGCAAACATATTGACAAAAATATCTAAGTTTATGTGATTCAACTTTCATAATTTGTAAGTTCAACAGTCTTTTATTGAACATTGCTGAAATTAAATAACATTTAACTTGTCTTAGACCTGAAAAACATCTCTCATCGGAAGTAGTGGTTTGAACAATTTCATTACCTCAGAAAAACCTACCTCCATTTCTGATAAATTCCGATAAGCTTCCATGATATCCAAATTTTTAAGCGTTGAAGAATTTTTGAATTATCTGGTTGGCTTTCAAATGCAATAGCAGGGCTGCATGTTGTGCACCTGACACAGTATGGAATGGTCTGGCTCAGTCGCGGAAGGGGGGCGCACTTAAAAACAGCGTGCATGTTACATTCTTCACGAAGCGAATCTACGTACNAATAGAATTTTCTTGTTTAATAAATCATAGTAAATTAACTTGCTTTTTGTATTTACATCAACCAATAGATAGCACATAAAAGCTCGTTGTGAGATAAAAACAAAGGCAGTGATGGGCATTCAATAAAAGAGCTGCAGCCTACTCTCAACTTACTTAACCGACCTCAGCCGACTCAAAGAAACCAAAAATACTCATGAATTGCAAAAAATAAATTCGAAATGTGGCATTTTCTCCATATTATCATAACCGAAAATTACACGACGAAGCCTGCTCTCTGAGTGTATCAGACACGCCCGAAATTTATATTGTTATGCTATAACCCTAACCCCGGCAAAATTTGCCATCATAATTTCAGGTGTGTGACAGAAGATAACAATGGTTCGAAATAACGTCAATGTCATGCTTTAAATATAAAAAGGGAATTCGGTGATGGAAGGATAATATTTTGTTTAGGCACCACCAGAAACAGCCGGAGTTAAGCTGAAGGTTGTGAAGATTTGTTTTATTCTGATATTGTACGTGTATCAGATTATTTCTTCGAGCATCCGCCGATTCAATTGATTTGTCTCACTATTGAATGCTTCAATAAACTAAGACAAATACTTGGAGATCTCTCACCTTTGGCTGTGACGCTGATCAAATGTTATTTAAAGCGAATATGACCAGAAGCAAAAGCAGGGAGACACTAGGCCTATAGTCTGATTTTAGTTCATGCAAGAAGCAAGAGAGCTTAGTCAATAGAAAAGAACACTAAATTAATATGACATGGGTTACAGGCAGAAAAGATATACACTGTAAAGACACCTGCAAAATAAGAAAGTTAAGAAAAAATTATTTATTTTGAGCTATTGCGTGTTTAATATTAAACTTTTATTTCACTACGAAGCAATTTTAATTAGAAAAATTAATTGCTGCATTAATTTTTTTGCTATTCATTTTTTTCAATCAAACTGAATAAAGGTAGAAATTTGCCATCAAGTATTCTTAACTGAAGGAACGGAATAGAAAGTGTGCTTATGAAGGAGCAGAACGAATTTAAAAATGGCGAAATATGATATGGCTGACCAACCCAAGGGGGCCATGGCATCGCAATCTCCCTGGCTGCGCCACTGATCTGGCTAATTGCTGCTACCAGCTTCAACCGCTAAAATAGCATAAAACTATACCATCTCCCAATTGTCTTCTTATATAAATGTAATAGAAAGAAGTGTTGAAGGCAAAACAAAATGTTATAATAATGTAAAATTTGGCAGGAAAATAAAGGCTATTTATGATTATCAGTCCTGGACAATCAGTGGTAAACCATGGATTTTGAGATGGGACTATTCATCTTATTTTTAAGTACTAAAGAGTGGAAATTTGATTTGAACCAATTCATAGTATGAGTTTATATGCCAGATCATTTGCACGGAAATTAGTATTTGAAGGAGTTGCTGTTCATTCATATTTTCATGCACAATATAGTTTGTTAAATTAATTTTGCATGTAGTGACTGCAAATCATGCACGGTATTATTCTCTTTTTACATTTTTGATACTTTGACTTTTGTGTTTAAATTTAGAGGGGCCATTGCGCGGGAACTAATTTGAGTGGAGATGGAGATGCCTAGCAGGAAACAGCATAAGTGCGTCGAGAACAAAAAATGAGGAACGAAGAATGGCGTAAAATTAGGGTGCCGATGCCACTATATGTTTGGGTTTGTTTTGGTGAAATGTTGCCGTTTTCAAAAATATGATGTGTTGGTGTACTCGTGACTATATTCAATTGATTTTTCAAAAATGTAAACTTTCCTAATTTTGTCCTAATGTAGCATAATCGAAAGATTAATGTTGCAAAAAAGAAGAAGAAAGAGATTAGTCTGTCAAAGAAGATTAACATTGAATTATGATTAAATTAATTGTAAATCAAAATCAATTTAAGTTTAATTCATTAATTTTGTAAATGCAACTAAGAGATAACATTACCAAATAATACTTGTCGATAACAATTTGGCAAAACGAAGGGGACAATATCGCGTCCACTATTTTTGGCCATCTTGGCAGACGATAATTTGAAATTCAAATCGACAGGTACTTTTTGAATTGAAACTATAAATAGAGAAAAATCATTTTAGAAACTGTTGAAGTAAGTTCTTCGAAAATGTTATCTTTAGATTTGTTTTGGTTTGCTTATTATTACACAATGTCAAGCTAAACAGTAAATGCTTAGTAGTGGCGAGGACACATATCGGGAGCGATTCGAGGGTCCTTGATCCAAACCATGAAACTGCATTTAGGTTAGGGGTACGACTAGGAGTTTTTCTCCGTTTAGCTGACTATCGATTCTCGTAACATGTACGAAATAACAAACTTCGGAGATAAGGCTAGTTAGCTGATCGTAGGATATTATATTAAATAGACTCGTAGGAAACCTATAAATAGACCGATAACGAGACCGAGCATGTATTACTAATTAAATGTAGGTTAGGAAGCTGAGCGTAATTATCTATTTAATTATGTATCTTATTTAAAGCCAGTATTTTTCGGTAATGGCTAAACAGATATTTATTAAGCAGCTAGTGATATTGCCAGGTTGCAAGTACAAATTACACATTACAAATTGAGTTTAAGTCAGTTACATCCAGCCTTGAGAGTTGCACTGAGTTAAGATAGGGAACACATAAGCTACTTCATTGAGCTGATACTTGGAGACAATCCATCGGCTGTGAAGACGACTAAGTGTTGGAAGATTCGGAGATCCGAGTCCCCGGAGGCCTTATAGAAGATCAGTCATCAGGGAAACTGCAGCAATCAATTCACACCTAAATAGCGTTCAACTACATTGGATGTTAATAAAAGTTAACTACAATTGTTAATAGAATGAAGCAGTTGACATAAGTACATCCCTACCCGCAATTAACAAAGAATTATATTAAAAAGGAATTAATCAATTTACGTTAAAGCTTGGAAGCGGATGCTACACTAAATTTTCGTCCGAAATTTCGAAAATATGTCCGAAACTTTTTCGCCGAAGATTTTTGTCCGTAACTTTCTTCACTGAAACTTTTTGTGATTAATGTATTACGATTTTGTCATTTCTCAAAGAGAAAATTATGCCAGATCCTTTCAAAACGAGGTCTTAGACTGCTTGATAGTATTGTTTGTAGTACATTTTATTGATATATTTAATTTTTTCAAATAGCAATAAATATAATTCAATGAAAAAGTTGTGCACAAAGTTGTAAGTATGTACGCAAATATTTTGTTGTGAACTTTATAAATACCTAGAAAGTTGTGCACAAAGTTGTAAGTTTGTACCCTACTTTACAATCAATTAGTTTAGCTTTATGCTAGTGTTATTTTCTCTCTCTCTCACACTGGTTTTATTTATCATTATTTGTTATGATAATAATTAGATAGGCTCCAGCAACAATTTGAGAATCGTGTTGAAATAAGATGCTACTAATAGCTGCTCCTCTCTCCACCCCAAATTGTGGTCACATTAGGTTATGTGTAGGTATACAGCTAGTTAATAAGAACTCGTTCTTTTCATTTGTACAAATGCATATCACATTCTACACTGTGGTTAAATCATGCCTACCCATGTTGACTCTCCTGAAAATTCTTAAAAAAAATCAGTAAGCCTCTTTAAGATTCCTGGATGAATCCTTAAGATTCGTTAAGAATCCTGGTAGGAATAATATTGTCTTTGCAAGAACTTAGAAGAAAATCTAAGAATCCTAACAGGAATTCCTCAAATTTCCTAGCAAGAATCGTTAAGATTCATTAAGATTCCTCGTAGGAATTCCTAAGATTAGTTAAGAATTCTGGTAGGAATATTGCTCTCTTTGCAAGAATTTGGAAGAAAATCTAGGGATTATAATAGGTATTCATGTTACATAATGAAATTTCTCAGAAAAATCTTCAACCCTCCTTAAAATTCCAAAAAAAACACTCAACCATCCTTAAGAATCCCATTGGCTTTGCAAAAAAATTGAAGGAAGTAACTTCTATCAAAAATTTGATGGATTAATGCCCAGTCAGTCAATCAATGTAATAAAAAAATGTTACAATAAAATCAGACTCTTAAATGAATCCATTACTTGACAGCCAATAATTTATATATAATTGAGTCTGGAGTAGGTTAACATAAAACACAGAATCCAAAATATATTAAATCGAAAGTGCACAAATGTAATAGATTTGCCTATATAAAAGGCGCAACAAATGTATTAGATTGTTTTAAAATGCACTTTCGTTAAAATATTTTTAGAGTAAACATAATATAAAATATAAAATGACTAATACTTTACATACTAATGATGAAGCCGGGATTTTTCAAACCAATAAGCAGAGAAGATTTATCTGTGATTAGTTCAGGAGTCAAAGCAAAATAGTTATTAATAATAAACAAAAAACTCACATGAGGATGCGAAGAAATTTCATCCACAATAGATTGATTATAATTCAGATTTCTCATAATACTAAACACAATTCAATAGTAAATTGTTGTACAAAAGAAATTATAGACACGTATAGTATATTAACCTACTCCAGAAAAAATTTATTGAAAAACGTAAAAAAACAAAGCACGTAAGTTTGTAAAAATAACTAATCCTTATTGCCAGCAAGCCGCGCCTTTTAGAATCAAACCCTAGTTGGTTGATTGCATTTCGCACTTCAGGCAATGCATTTTTTACCTTTAGACATACACAGTTCAAGGTATGAAAATTTTTCTAAACACAGTGCCAAAAATTTAATTATGATAAACTTATCAACATTCATTTTTCGTTTCTTACAAAACGAAAGTTTTGATATTTTTTTGGTTGAAAATTAGTTATAAAAGTACGATGTGGACGAAACATTATTTTCCAAGCTTTCCTATATCCATTTAATAATAACATTTAAAAACACTGCAAAAACAGTTGTTTTAAACACAGTGTCTAAAACATGTTTTAACAGGTCTTGCTTAAAAAACGCCAACCCTGCGCTGAGATTACAATTTCCATTAATTTCTACAATGAATGTACATTATCAGAATATATTCTCCTCACCTTGATAAATTGAAGATGTATACAATTATGCAGTATGTAGTTTCTTATAAGGCTTGAATGCATTAAAGAAATCTTTCATTTCACAGAATAGAGTGCTTGGTGATTCTTTATATTTGCAGTTTTCTCAATTTTAGCTTGGTAGTTTATTCTTGTTATAGCTTATTCTATTATTTATGTTTCACATTGTAATCCAATGATATATAGACTAAGTCAATAGCAAATATTGATCATTTGAGTAGATTTTGTTAAGATAAAACAAGCAGTTAGGTACAATTTTAATTTTTAAGTAGACTTCTGAAAATTTGCATGCAGGGCTTGTATACCAATGGCAACAAAATTTTTTTGCTGTACATTTGTGGACCACCCTAATATATATATATATATATACATATACTGCAACTGCTCAGAGTACTAATTTATTAACAATACTCTATTTTGATACAGCAACTTGTTCAGAGCCCAAATGCACTTCCTCATTAGGAGATTTTTCCATTGATGGAAATGACAACATCTTTGTCTAGTTCTTTCTCATTTTATCACTAGTTGTAATAGTGATTGTATAAATAAACCTATCACATATTTTGCATTTACTAATATTACCAGCTAAGAAGAATCATGTATAAATCAAAAGGCTTGGCCCCAAGAACCTACTTGGTGATACTGGAAGTAGAAAAATACAATAACATAACCTACTGTATCAACCAAATTTGTTGGTATCTCATCATGAGTTGATTTGAGCAACAGTCGTGAGAGTGTCCTCAGCACAACCTACAGACATTAACAATTTAGCTGATATGATGCATTAATAGAGTAGCAAAATATAATAAAAACTATCAGTAGCTGTAATAGAACTAAATGGTTAATCAGATAAAAAACAAAACCTACTAGGTGAAAGTTGAAATTAATGTAAATTAATATTGCAAATTCAGATTTGTACATATTTGTTAGGTACCAGTTACATATAGCTGCTTAACTAATTAATTCGATAATTCACATTTCATCACTCTTTGTTTCCTATCAGATTCATCTGAACATGACAGAGTATAATCTAATAAAATGAGACCCTTAATTTGATCGCATTCTTATTATCAAAAATGGTTAGATTGAGCTATTACTGCACAGTTAACTCCTAGACAATTATAACTAAGACAGAATGGGTCTAATTCAGTTCAATTCTACACTCTGTCTAGGATTCTTATTCGTATATTTTAATAAGGTTATGTACCACAGCAATTGAAACCATACGCTTTTTAATGTTACTTTAAATTTGCATCCATACAAATGTATACTAAATAGTATTAAATATTACTAATCAGTACAAAATAGTACACACATTAAAATAATGGAAAGCAATGAGTGCTTGATAGAAAAGAAGTGACAACCATTCATTTATTGGGACAAATTCAAAAGGCTTCATTTATTGCACACAAACGCCACGTTGTTGAATGAGCCTAAATTTCTGCAGCCATTGCTTGTTGTGGTGCGTATTACACATTGCATTATGTGAAATATATATTCTGTTGGGAGATGCAGAAGTAATTGTGAAAAATAAATGAGTGCATTGCTAAAATGAAAACTATATCTAAAAGATATACAAATATCTGAAACACAGGAATTGATCAACGCTTTGCCAAACAAAATTGAGGTTCGTGTTCATTTTATTTATCATCACAAACGCAAGAAATTAGCTAATTCTGATAAAAAGACATCGAACATTTTTCAAAATATATTTTTTTAACATTTTAAATGCATTAATTTATCTAGTTTTATTGCGCTTCTCTTTCTTGTTTACTAATTTGAACATACAAACTTCTTATGTAAAAAATGATTTTTGATGTTATTTCAGTGATTGAATAGTTATTATATTAAGCACTCTTTGATTAAAACTATGCAAGGGACTGATACATAGATGAAATCAGAAGCAGTTATAATTATATAGAGAATTTGAGGTCAACTACTGACCTCAATCGTGAAATGTGGGACCAATTTAGCCAAATAAATTCATTTGAAATTATTTGTGAAAATCTTTGACCTAATAAAAGTCTAGCAACGATACTTTGTTGTTATTAAAGCATAAAAAGTTAGGTTCTAGAAACATTTGTTGTGTTAGACATAGGTATATAATCAGTGCTGGATTAATATAACGCGGGGCCTGTAGCAGTTTCCTTTGATGTAAGAACAACGATTGAAATTAATTTACTTAAGTAGGCCAAGATATTTTTAAATTAATATTAATTATTATTTTTTTAGCTATTTTTTCATGCTTACAACATTTTCTCTGTTGGAAAATGTTTTTTATAATTGAATGTCAAAGTTTTTGGCCAGGTGCGGGGCCTCTGTGAAGCGCGGGACACGTAGCAGGTGATATATCTGCTACTAGGTTAATCCAGCACTGTATATAATAGAGAGTGACATCGGCTACCCCACCCAATATCGGGTTGGTTTGGATATCAAGTTGTCGGGTAGGGTTTGAGTAGAAAGCTTAGATTGATTGATAAAAAGTATATAATGTTATTCACCACTCCATTAGAGAAACATCTAAGATGCTAAGTAATACCATTTCATTTAATGACTACGTTTACCCTATCAGAAAATGATCCAAGCCAGAAGTATTGTGAATCAAAATCTACGTTTCGGATCCGGTTTGGGGAGGAAATTTGGTTCGGTTACGGGTAGTAGGATGTAAATATTCTGATCGGGTTAGGTTCGAGTTCATACTAAGTGTATATTGTCACTCTCTAGTAAGTAGATGAAAGTTTAGTTAAGTTTTTCAAATGGCAACGAAATTTACTTCGGTTAAGCTCTTCACATTCCTAATCCTTGCCTTGCAATGTATCTATGATATGACTGACTCATTTTTATCGAATTGTTTAGTATTTTATCAGCTAAATCTGACGTTGAATTACAAGTAAATAAAATATTCCAATCTTGTGTAGGAGACGTGTTCAACTATTGTAATTGAATTCACAATCATTGATATGAGAATATTTTATCTACCCGATTCATAGTGAATACATCAGAAATTGATATTTCATTAGTTTTATATGAAGTTAATAAATTTCTATAAAAAATGGGTATTTTTTGCAAGTATTGACAATGACCCATTTTGCTCAGCTCAGCTGCATGCCAGAAATTTTGTCTGTATACACAATTTCCTTTGTAGTATAATTTAACCCTCAACTATAAATCGATTAATTTACATTTATAAGACGATATTTTGGTATTTCTAATTAATTCAGGTAAATCCAAGTAATCGGTAGTCTATTTACACCATTCTATTTCTTCAAAGTATTTCTACTCACAATAAACTTGCTTCGCATTATATTCCATGATGAGGAGCATGCATTTATGTTGCAGATATTTTCCTACACTCAACATAGAAGTAGCTTAGTTTAGTCAAATTCTATCAATATTTAATAACCATTTGTACTTAAATTTCACTTCAGTGATTGCAGTAAGTGTGATCAAAGAGCAACTCTAGAAATTCTCTACCACTTACAGATGATACTTGCCAACACTTGGTTATGGATTGTGTTAATTAAGGCAAAATTATCTTTGTAAGTTGATAATTATTCTACTCACATATCCTACGCGTTTTCAACCCATACCGGCCATAATGCTTCGGAAAACTAAGCATTCGATATACTATCACCAAAAATTTAATACTAGAACGTGAAATGAGTTCAAATTTCACATTCGTGAACCGACATGTCTTACCTAACTGATGTTAAAATCTTAAATCACTTGGGTAAGCAAAGCACAAATTGTAAACAAATTACTTTTATATTGTAAAAATTCATACGGACAAAGGTTTTCAAACAAACATAGAAGAATCTGAATATATCATTGAAATTTTCTAAGAAAATGATACAATAATCGTTATATAGTAATAAAAAATTTAATATTTTGTGTAATATTGACAGTGGATTTGACGCCCTTTTGGACAATCTCTCGCCATTTGGTCGACGAACAAATACCTTTCCATCTTATCCAAACATGTTGAACTTCGATTCGTCTCTGAAATGCAGTTTTGCCCGGTCATGATCAGTCCAGAGAATATGCCGTGTAGCAAAGGCATCCTAGGATTTCTGCTCTTCTTGCTGAACAAGGTTTTCACAGCTGGAGCCCTAGCATTTAGGTTTGCTTATTTAAGGCGGCGTGAAACAGTTTTCATGGATACTCTGCTGTCAAGGGGCTTGTTAGTTTTACTAGAAATTGCTGCTGCTATTTGGAAAAGATTTTTCTTAGCTAATTAAGCAATGCAGTATCGTCTTTAGCTGATGGTTTACGAGGTCTACCACTTGACACACCAACAGTGCTTAAGCCATCCTTCTTATATTTAGCCAAAATATCACCACCAACACTTTTAGGGCACTTGATAGTGTTGGGGTTTGCCCTTATTGACAGCTGAGCTTCAAGATGCAATATCACAATCAACTAATAAATAGAAGCAGGTGTAAGCAATAGGCTACTGCTTGGATAATGACACTACAGGTGTCTGGGTCAATTTACATATTTGGTTTCTCATGATATCTGTCCTGACTTTTTTTTCCAAATGTTTTTATATAATGAAAAAGGTGTTTGTTTGCAATTTGTGTTTTATATACCCAAATGATTTAAGATTTTAACATCACATTTGAACACATTTCAGGTTCTAGTATTGATGATAGCTTGTCACATTTCTAAATTTCCGAACCATTATGGTCGCTCCTGTATATATATATATATATATATATATATATAT